>CM031243.1:306790160-307070160 GCA_018340775.1 Taxus wallichiana var. yunnanensis | reverse complement strand
CAAAGAAAAATAATATATATGTACGTATGTATACACACACACACACATATCATTTTGATATATATATATATATATATATATATATATATATAGACAAATATACAAGGGATTAAAATAGGACACTCATTATTTAAATATTTTCCTAATTAAATGATTTTCTCATTAAATATGTATATAAATATACATACACATATAGAAGTATATATACTTCAATGACATATAGTAATTTCATATTTAACACTATTAAATAAGCTACTAAGGATTGAGATCAAAACATTTTTGTATAAAGTAAAATTTATTTCATTCAAGAAGAGACCAATGCCATTTTCTAGATAATGGAAAAAATAATAAAATATAAATCTATTTTTTTTTGTAAATCCATACACCATTCCTAGCCTAAAGTACCTATTTATTATCCTCTTCTCACTTCAATAATTTAATGTTAAACTTTTAGAATAGTACAAAATACAAAACCCTTTTGTTTGTTCTAGAATCACAAGAAAATACGAAGCATCAATAAATAGGGATGTGGAAGTTGAATAAAATATTTCTTTATCAATAGTTTGCAAGAATATATTCCATTGAATAAGAGAAATATTTCACTACAAATTCATTTATAGTTTCTTTTCTATCCTTAGAAAAGAAACTATGTGAAAAAGTAGACAAACAACATTTCCATTGCTTCAATACAATACAACATAGCAATAAGTTCCAAGACATCTAGTTTACATGATTACAAATATTTCTCTCTCTTTTTATAAAGTCTATGAAGAAAGAGAAAATTTTCATTTACAAGAACTACAATAATATAATCTTTATATTCTCAAAATAGAATTTATTTTACAAGGTTATTTTATATTATCACAACCCCAAAATAATATTTCCAACACCCTTGTTACAAAATACAAATGTATGTCAAGTTTTCCATTAAACAAGAACACAACATACTAAAATACAAGTATAAGGGCCTTCAAAAAATGTGGGAATAAATTATACAATATTACAAGACTTCTTCTCAAAAGAGAATAGAAGATACCAAGATATTACATAACCATTACAAAGCAATAATTTTAAAATGCAAGAGAACAAGCCTCCCCAAAATGGGGAACAACATGGCCAAATCTTCAACTTCCTCCTCCAAGATCCAACATATTTTCCAAGATTTTAAATCCATATGAAATTCTTCAAAGAACAAGAGAAAGAGTCTATGTTTTCCACCCAACCAAATGTCATCTCCACAAATGGAGGATATGGTATCCTCACTCCAAGACTGGGAGAAAGACAATGCATTCCTCAACATTTTACAAGTAAGGGAACAAAAAGATTGAAAATACACACACACAATATTTCAACATGTAAAACAATGAAAATAACACCAAATTCGTAAGAGGATAACTCCATGTTTTCCTCAAAGGGGAAGAGAGGAAAGGAGCCCATAATATGACATATTGTGAAAAATCCATAAGAACATTGAAAAGAATCTTCATAATCATCATACATATTTACTTATTAATCCATCCCAAACTCCAATACTCATCCATGTAAGAATTTTAAAACCATTTTCAACCATGACATGGTTTCCATCAAAAGGATGGAAGATGAGGTTCAAACCATAAGAACAGTCATCGTCCACATCAAACCATTTGACAGGAGGAAATAATAAAATAGACCATCATGGATTTTTAATCAAGAAATGTGGTGTAAGAGGGAAAATTTCTCCCTCTACCCCTATACTTATAAAATCCTCCTGAAATAGAATGGATGGAGAAAATATAAGAAAACAATATTTACAAAGACACCCACAACAACATGCAAGCATACAATATTCAAACAACCATTTTTATTTTACACATTATACCATAGAAACCAAAACAAGAGGTATGAAGGCCTACCTCAAAAATAAATCTATCCAACTTCAAGAATAATCCATGCACTTCAAGCTCCAAGCTCCTAGATCCAAGCTCTCTCCAACTCTCATAGTAAAAATGAGAAGCCAAAAGTCCATACCCCTCTCCATGAGGAGGTATAAAAAGAATAAAAACACTCAATCCTCAAAAATGATAGGGTGACATGTGTCACCCATCTCATCCTCCAACATAAGATTCCTAAATCCCAATAAAATATAAAAAAACTTTTAGAAGAAACTCTCAAATTTTCTAAAAAGCCAATAAGGCAAAACACTTCATCTTTTGAGAAATCTCACAAATCAACATACTCACAAGATTATGACATGATAGGGGTAATAAGGAGGTAAAATACCATTTGACCTTGAAAATGGACCCCCTACCTATAGGTAGGGTCCAAGGGGTTCATCTCAATGTAAGGGAGACCCCAATGTGAAAAGAGGCCCTTACAAATGCAACACTTAACCCAAATTCGAGATTGGGTAAAGTGGCTCAAAGAAAAAGGTAGTGGGGCCCACCCAAATGATTATTAGGTGGTCCCAAACCACTAAAAACAATATTACTAACATAATAATATCACTAATGCAAGAGGGTACCATTAGGTCCTTAAACAAGTTTAGTACAAGGCTTAACAAATTAAAAATAACATAGGTAAATTAGGAATCACCAATGGTGTCCAAAAATGAATATGCCACATACACACAAGGTTACAAAAATATCATGCATGGCTAAAGGACTCAACCTAGTCATCTGCTTGTATAAATAGAGGTGTAACTTGAAAACCCATGCTCTTACGTGTGACCTATAATCTGCACACTCAATTCACACATTAAACATACCTGCTTTCGATAAATAATAAATCAGAGAAATAATCCAATATAACGAAAACCAAATCAATCATGGATATTCATTCCAACTATACAATAATTGATAATTATTTCACTTATGATTGACAATCCAAATCCAAAAAGAAACCAACATCCAAATGAGATAACTATCCAAAATGTCACATATGTTTCTATAGTAGATCAAAACATAGAATTCATCCAAGTTATTCCATGATAACATCCAAATCAGAATCATCATAATTAATGGTCACAATATGAAATAGATTCATCATTCATCCATCATATATCTAGTAAAAATCCATCTAAGTTACATCCTGTTAGTATCCATAATAACATGGGTACAAGAAACTAGCAATATGTATCACAACAGTTTATTGGCACAACGTGCCTCAAATGCCACCTATGTCACAAGAGTAATTTATGAAAAAACCATATAATGATTAAATAGTATTATATCAATGTCAATAATCCATAATGTAACCACATATTATCTACATAGTGCTAAATCAATATCTACAACCTAGTAAATGAAAAGAGTCAATAAATGTAACGAGGAAAGAAAGGTATGGACAGTAATTTTATATGGCCTTATTAAAACAAGAAAAATATGTTTGATTAGGGAAATTTATCTACATTTTAAGCATACATGTTTTTTGTGTTAGCAAGAAGTTAACATTGTAGGCTTATTACTTCATTCTTCTTCCTACACCATCCGGACCAATGTTATTTTCCATGTATCTAATCATTTTTGTAGGCATTAAGGAATCATGACCATGATTTCCCCTATCTTGTTCAACATGTGATATCATGGGGCTTTGAGCCCACTCATCAAGCGGTTTGATTTTTTTATTTTGATATGCGCATCTCGGGTTTAGCTATATTCATGCGTCCAACGATGTGGTTGGAAGAGAAATCTTTTGGAACTAGATTTTTGAGTCATTTTTAATGTTATTTTCATTATATATGATTATTTTAATATGATTGACTATATCGAAGAAAAAAATTCATCATTTTCCTAGGAATTTCTTTTTGGGAGATCGGGATGCCTAGTTATATATGATGTAGAAACTCATACTTTTTATACCACATCACCTATAAAGGGAGACCTAACTCTTCCGATAACCCTAGGTGGATTTATTTACCAAAAAAATTCCAATGAAACTAGTGGCAAGAGTGTTCATGATCGAATAGGGAGGGAAAGAAGGAGATCATACTAGTCGTGATGGATGCGGTTTTGATGGTGATGGGCACAAAAATCTAGGGTTCGACCGGCCCACATTCGGCTCTAGTTCCTTAGGCGGTGACCTTATCTCACGGGAATACATGAAAACAAGGGAGGAATCCACAAGTAGGGTGGAGGTGGCCATAAAAACTCACTCCCCTCTTCCAATGATCTATTTCCTGAGCTCTTCATGGCTAAAGGACCTACATGTAGGAGCCTATCTAATAGTGTCTAGGAAACTACAATGTTATTGGTGGAGACAAAAATCCACAAGAATATGTAGAGGAAAATTTATCTTAGATCGCTCTTCCCTTTGTTGAAAACCAGGACAAAAGTGGAGGTTACACTAATTCTACAAAATTAGAGATCATTGATGATAAGGGAAATGACAGGGCTAGTAATGGTTCCTTTAGTAAGAATTTACTCTCTTTCAATGATTCATTAAATGGAAAAGGTTCCCACATGAAACCTAGACATTACCCCATGCATTACATTTGGGGAAGAGATCATCTCCTCGAAAACGAGTATGCGGAACATGTTATATCATGGGTTTGTAAGCCCACTCATCAAGTGGTTTGATTTTTTAATTACGATATGCACATCTTGGGTTTAGCTATATTTATGCGTCCAACGATGTGGTTGGATGAGAACTCTTTTGGAACTAGATTTTTGAGTCATTTTTAATGTTACTTTGATTATATAAGATTATTTTAATATGATTGACTATATTGAAGAAAAAATTGGTCATTTTCCTAGGAATTTCTTTTTGGGAGATCAGGATACCTTGTTATATATGATGTGGAAACTCATAATTTTTTATACCACATCCCCTATAAAGGGATATCTAACTCTTCCTGATAAGCCTAGGTGGATCTATTTTGCAAAAAAATTCCAATGAAACTAGTGGTAGGAGTGTTCATGATTGAACAAGGAGGGAAAGAAAGAGATCATACTACTCACAATGAATGCAGTTTTTTGGTGATGGGCACAAAAAATCTAGGGTTTTTTCCAGCCCACATTCTGTCTCTAGTTCCTTAAGAGGTGACCTTATCTCGCAGTGTGTACATGAAAACAAGGGAGGAATCCACACGTAGGGTGGAGGCAGCCATCAGAAATCACCGCCCTCTTCCAATGATCTATTTCTGAGATCTTTATGGCTAGAGGACCTACATGTAGGAGCCTTTATAATAGCGGCTAGGAAAATACAATGTTCTCGGTGGAGACAATAATCCACAAGAATATGTAGAAGAAAATTTATCTTTGATCGAGTCTTCCCTTTGTTGAAAACCAGGACAAAAGTGGAGGTTACACTAACTTTAAAAAATCAGAGATCACTAATGGTAAGGGGAATGACAAGGCTGGTAAGGGTGCCTTTACCAAGACTTTACCCTCTTTCAATGATTTGTTAAATGGAAAAGGTTCCCACATGAAACCTACAGACATTACCCCATGCATTACATTTGGGGAAGAGGTCATCTCCTCTAAAAACTACTATAAGGAACACACGTTAATCTAAAAATTCAAGGGACTATGGCCCATCCTTCATAATGTTCATGCTCATATCTCTAAGCACTCAAATTTTATTATGGAAGGAAGGTTAGATTTTTATCCTTGTGCTAAACTTATTTTCATCATGGATTTTTCATCAATAGTGGATTGAAACGCCATTGCTTGCAAGCTATTGGTGTGCAAATATAAGTACATGATCATTAAACCCTAGTTCCCATTTTTAACCCACTCACTGAATCATTTTCTTGCAAACTCATATGGATCAGGCTACCCCATTTACCCTTGTAATTATTGAGTCAAGATTGTTTGATATCTATTGGTAACACCTTAGGAACAATAATTTTTATAGATTCTCAAACTATTGATTACACCCACACTACTTATATGAGGATCTTGGTGGAACTTAATACCTCTAAAAACCTTCCTACCACCATTGATTTCATAGTGCAAAGAAGAAATTGGTTAAAACCTTTAGACTATGAAAGCATACCATTTAGGTGTAGGAGATGTTTTTGTTTAGGTCAAACCTCTACTTGATTGTGAGATGGTAAAGTGCCAACATGAGAGACACGGTGGTGGAAAGATGTCCTCCTGGAACACCTAGTTTTTGAAGCCAAAGAGCATCATGATTCAAGTGCATATTTAAAAGATGAATATGAATCTATTCTAGAATCCCCTTTATCTAAAATTCCAGTTGTTCTTTATTAAAGAAAATGTAAAAGTTTAATCTAAAGTTAACAACAATGTTGTCCTAGCTAGAGTCAATGCGGCTAAGGAAAAATTTGATGCTAACATCATTGTTATCCTAGATAGAGTTAATAAATATAAGGAAAATAATCCTCCTTATCTTACAATCAAGGAGGATTCAGAGGTTGGGTAATGGTGTGGAAACAAAAAAATTATTTCGAGAGTAACACTACTTGCACCTCACTAATTCTTCTCTTTTGGTGTTTGTTTTTTTCATTTTGCCTCATTTTTATTTTACAAACAACAAATTGTTCTTCTAAATTGGTGTTATTGTACCGATGTTGTTTGGTCACTATAGAACAACTATTTTTATGCTAATGTGTTATTGTTTTTAGTTCTATTATGAGTAGATTGTTTTTTTCTTTGTTGGTCTTTCTTTCTTTATCATGATTTTGATCATTTTTATATGTTATAATTGTTAAATATAGCTTTTGATCCTTCTTGTACAAGGGTATAGTCCCTTTCAAAATACTATTTACCATTAATAAAAAATGTTCAAGATAGGATTATGAAAAGGATCTATTGTACCCTTATGAGGAGTTAAGAATTATTCTATATTTCTCCCATTTTGGGAAGATTTTTGCGGCTGATTAAAATTCTCTCTTATCTTATGATTCCCCCATTTTATTTGAAATTAATTGGTCTAAACCTATAAAAAAATGTATGGTTAACTCTCAATTTTACTTAAACACAACGACCCTAACACATGCTTTGACCATGTCACATATCCAATGCATTTTGAAATTGGTCATTCGTCTTGCTACTGAGGAATGCTGGATTTCTTGGTGGAATGATTTCATAAAAATAACTTGTACCTTCCCCACATATATAGAAACAAATTTCTCTCTTAAAGAAGGTAGTGCATGATCCTTCATATTGTGAGTTTCAATGTGTCTCAAAAGATCTTAATTCATCTCTTTTCAATCATTCCCTACAATTATAGGCTTAACATTAGAGGCATAAATCTAAGGTGGAAGAATCTTACTGAGCACATGGTTCTCAGTTATGTTCTTTGTTACATTTTATCAAAGTAAGTGTTGGAGATTCCAAATAGTTCTTTGCTATGTTTCACTTCAATAAAACCTCTAATAACGTCAAGGATATTTTTGAAGGGAATGTTTGACATACCATTCTTTTGAATATTTTTCAAGTGATTGCCCATCATTATCATGGGGTTTATTCCTCTCAACCAACCACCCCTACTGAGGGAATAGGTTTTTTAAAACTCTTGCAAGTTGTTCCTTGGAAGGTTACACACCCTCAATGGGTAGTGTGTGATAGGAATTTTTATGTTCATTACATTAAGGTGGATCCTTTAAAATTTCTCTTAAAAAGGATCCAGTATCGATTTATTCCCTTTTAATTTTTCCATAACTTATGGGAAACTACGGGGACCGATATGCATAATGTTTATTAGACGCACCCAAAATTGCATGTGCTACATTGGAGGGAAAAAAATTATAAAGGTCCCTAGTGATGATTCAAAATCCTTTCGAGAAGATGTTTGATCTCTAAAAACCTATTTGTAGTATATATTTGTGGCCTAGATAGCCTTACTAATCTTTTCCTTGCATTTTTCCCTTTTCCCCTTTCATTATGTGCTCATTTTGGCCTTCGGTGCTAGGACCACGCCTGTCTAGATGATGGTTTGCAAACCGCCACCACGACTAGGGTGGCGGTCAGAAAACCACCGCCCTACATAGGGTGGTGGTCTGATTGATTTTGTAGAATCTTCACCGAGAAATTACATGCAATGTTTCACTTAAGTTTATCTTTTGAACTCATCCATGAGTTGAATTTGCTAAAAATAGCTTCATTTTCTTAGTTCTCCTAGTTCCTTGTATTTCTAAATAGATTTAATGAGTGGAACTACCTCTTCAATTTCTTGTACATGAAGTGACCTTCTAGCCTCCATTCCTATATATTCCATGCTTGTATTCAAGCAAGGCCCCGAGAATTTTGTGTATCTTGCATTATTGTGTGCTGCAATAATCTTGCTTTAGGAATTACATAGCCAAGTTCGGATCTCTTGTGTTATCTTTCTTCTACTGCATTACGCAGATTTCCTCCAAGCTACCATCCCTCAAGTGCCATCCTCTTGTTGTTGTTCTTTACATTCCCATTCTTGGACTCACATGAACTCTCAGAGAAAGAAAGGAAAGAATTGAGGGGACAAATACTCATATACGGATTTTCCAAAGCTCTTGCTCTTCCATGTTGGAGTTGTGTATTTGTTTTCTTTGTTTTTTCAAATTGCATATCAAATAGAGTAGATAAACAATTCATTTCACTTAATCGGATAGTTCAAGTAGATCTATTCAATAGGAATTTTTCTCTTCAATATTGCTAGGGAAATAGTGGGTGAATGATAACTCTGTTAGAGTCATGATTTATTCTTCACTTTTGAGGTAGAGTTGGAGAGATTTTATTTGAATTAGAGTAGATCTTAGATTTATATTCACACATCTGCACAGATAGCTAGCTACATCCAACCAGCTATTTGTTTTCTTTAAATTGTTTGTTAGATTAGATGCATTGTCTGAAAAGTTAGAAAAGCACAAAAATATTTATTTCCATAGATTAGCTTGTTTTATTGTTTTGTTCTTATATATTGAGAAAACACCAAAAATATAGTTTAGATTTCATTTGATAGATAGTTTATTCACCAAAAATGAATAAAATTCATTTTGTATGACCATCAATGGTCTGTAATAGGAAAAGACCTACGGTTGAGATCCTCTAGTACCACAACCAAATGGACCGAGTTAGTAATGCTGAAATCGACACAAGTATCCACTTAACAATCTTACACACACCCACCACATAGAAAAAGAAAATAAGATAGTTAGAGACTTTAAACATAGCTGATAACAAGGCCTACGATTTTTAGACTTCTTCTAGGAATAGGCTTTGACTGCATGTATGACCATTCCAAAACCTCAACCTCAACTAGTCTTTGGTTGTGACCCACGAGTCATGTAACTCAATGGACCCACTATTCGAGTTAGATATCGACACTATCCTATGCACGCAAGTATTCATATCCTCACCACTTCCATCGATATTATCACATAGCTTTCATTGTTGAACATAGCAGCCGATTAGGCTAAGACTTTCTATATGAGACCGAGAGAATCTCCCTTATTACCTGCGGGTCCAATACATCTCTTGTCTCAATTTCCATGACCTTGTCTAGAAACCCATATGAGGCACCTACAGGATACTTTCCACGTATTCCACAACCCACCAATAGAATCTCGACTGAGCTAGAAATCAATTGGAGTCTCCGAGTAGCTATTATATCAGACCCTACCATCACACCCCTTGAGTTAGGAGGGAAATTTTTCATTACATTCACAAATTCCATTATTGCATGTCAAAGACATAAGGTTTCCCAATTAGCTTGGTCACCACCATCACTTTCACTCCCATTTCAAATTCCACACCGGCTATCTCGGCACGACCTCGGGAAGTCGGTTGCGTAGAAGGTCATGTGTTGATTTTCTGTCATACAAATTGGTGAATCCAACGTGAAGAGCTAGTCTCTAAAATTTTCCATTTTCATCCATCCTTTATTCTACGGGTATTCTTATACCCCGAATATGTCAGGATATGGCAGTATGGTTGACCCATCCCAGGTTTCGACTTGTACCAACACCACTCAAACATACCACAATAGTCACCTTTGCTTTCAACGTGGGCAGATAACCACTCATCCACTCAAAACCCTCTGCTTTAGGGAACCAATGTTGGTTCTTCTATGCACATCGAAGAACTAGATCAGATCACTCAGACTTACCCCCTTGAACAATCAAGTTCAAATAACATGACATTTACTGGAGAAGCTAGTTCATCTCCTCGGGTATTGTTTCGTGAGCCCATCACCGTGTAATCGATCCACTCCCCCATCTTGATGAGGAGTATCTAGCATGATATGCTAGGAGTGAGTAGAAATTCCAACAAATGAACCAATCTTTTGATAGGTTACAAGGGAAAGGTAGTGTCCCACTTCAAAACAATAATGCTACCCCACCACCAACTGACAATACAACTAATGAGGGGTGGCAACATTGTGAACAATTCATAGTGGGACACCATATTCCTCAACAACCTTCAAGGGTTCAACCAAGGGAATCTAAGCAGGGCACCACCCCATCAATGGTCAAGGTTATTCCAGCTTTTGTTGATCTAGAATACACAGAATTCATATGCAAGGAAAGCATGGGATCCTTCCTACCCATAGAACCATGGGAAAATACCAACTTCCCAGAACCCACTAGTCTACATGAATATTCCGAACCATGTAGACTTGTTAACTAGGACGGTACCTTGGGTATGCCTCCTCAAGCCACATATGGTCATCTACAATAGGTGCTAGCTGGAAGTGCATTCTCAAATGCTATACCAGCCGAAATGTGACATTCCCTAGCTTCACGCCTTCAGCTCCATATCAAGGAAGTCAACCCCCATATATACACATGTATTCCAAATCTCCACAAGAGGGACATGTACACCTACCTAGGTCCATATGGAAAAATGCAAGGGATGTCCTATACCATGCCAAATATTTATGTTGTCACATTTTAGTAGTCAACGCAGCCCCCACCTCCCCAAAAAGGGTCTTCAATGGTGGAAACATATATGCAATGGGGACTTATTCCAAATATCTCAAAGAACCCATATATTTTTCCATTTGGGAAGTCATGCTCCCGAGACTCTTTCCTGATCTCCCGAAGTTCAAGGGGAAGGGTGATCCAAATGCCCACATCAAATCTTATGCAATGGCCATTCGAGAGTTGTTCCCATAGGATGTAGTCGTTGAAATATTTTCCTAAAACACTTAAAGGTATTGCTCTCAATCGGTGTTATAGGATCTTTGGAGGCTTCGATACACTCATTAAAGCATCTACTATCGAGTTTATCAAATCCTTTGATATGAACAAGATTTTGTGAATAGGAATCAGATAATTTCTTCATATCAAACAAGAACATAACGAGTCTACAACTCACTTCATTCAGAGGAGGTGACATGTTCTCTACTCTTTTGCAAGTTCTCCAAACATGGACAAAACAGAACTTTGTGATTTGTTCCTCCACTCCCTCAATAGAGAGATGAAGAAAGAGGTTCAAAAGTTCCCGCTAAGGAGCTATGAAGAGGTGCTAGAGGGTTCTCTTCGGATTGACCAAGTGGCCATTGGCCGGTGGTTGTAAGACCTACAAAGCAAATGGGAAGTTAGTTACCCCTTCTCAAAACACTCCGGCTACTCCAACAATAAAAATAACAATCAAGGACAAAATATCCTTAACAAGAATTGTGGAGTCACGACCGACAGGTGTAACTGACCAGCCTAAAAAAGCCTAATGTTGTTAATCCCACCGATACAGGCACAAGGAATAACAACAACAATGGGAATAATAATGGTAACAATAAGAGGAGCAACAATTTATCACCCTTAGTAAATGCTGTGGATTTTAATCATCTCCAACAATAGCAACAACCTCAGCAATAAAGAGAAATGCCGACCCAAAGCCCTAGTCAATACCCCAACTAATTCCAGAACTATGGGTAATAGTTCCAAAGTGTTAACTATAATAGTCAACAACCAACCAATAACCATGGTTTTGGACCACAATAAGGAACAAACAAAAGGCCTCTGGATTATGATCCTGACTTGTATTGTGGTTTCCATAGGGTCCGTGGGCATGATGCAAGAACTTGCCACGATTGTAATAAGTTTTTGCAACATTTGCCAGAAGACCAAAGATAGTTGTTTGTTGACATGTTTCTGGCCAACCCAACTGCACCTAATTAAAAAACGTATATGATACCGATTATATCGTGCATAGAACACACCATTGGGAATCTTCAATGATCCTCTCCCCACGCATCCGAAGGATGGAAGACTGGATCCTAATGGTTTGAATAAAGGCATTGTAATAGGGACTCATGATCATGAAGCCTCAACTTTGTCAAACCCACAGGTGGCACCTCCTTTAGATGGTCACCAACAAATGAAGATCGTAGGTTTGGTTGAGTTAGATGCTGAACTCCAGATTAACGCTGCAACAAGAGCTAGAGACTATTCATCATAGTCGATCTTGATTTACCTAGTTGTCTCGAATAATGCTCATGACACGCTAAGTAAGCCAGTAGGGGCTTATGATTTGATTAGTGATCTAACCAAGACCTTTTCACACATTCCCTTCTTAGATCTATTGAATAATTTTCCTCTCATTGATCCGCTCTCTTGGAAGCGCTTGATCTCGGCCATTTGGCTAACATTACCCCACCACTAGAGGTGTAAATAAACCATATAGAATTTGATGTTTTCCCTCCAAGGAAGCTTGAAAGGGATATTGGGTTTGTATTTGACATAAGCAAGATGCCTATGGATGCTGAAATAGCTCGTAGAGGTGATCCAACCCTATTTTACAAGTTTGGATCTACAACAACTATGTGAAGCATGTGATGATCGACGATGGGGTAGAAGTTAACATTATCCCCTTCTCTTTTCTTTAGAAGTTAGGATATGGGGAGACTAATTTCTCCTCGATGCGAAACACATTAAGAGGCTATGATAGTCTCAAGGTGACCTCGATCGGGACCATAGTATTACTAGTCACTCTTGGACCCAAGATAATGCTTACTGAGTTTTATATTATAGATCAGGAAACCAACTATAATATGATTCTTGGTCACCCTTGGATACACCGCATGAAAGAAATCCCATCCACCCTATTCCAAGAAGTCAAATTCCTGCATTTAGGGAAAGTATTTGTTGCTCAGGGTGATCCAAAGCCCTTTGACATACATCTGGCCAACTTGAAGAAAAGGCCAAGGGTCCACTCTGAATTTGAGCTTCCCACCAACCAGTTAAACAAATTGGTAAGCATGTTACTAGAAGAAAAGTTGGTTCCCACAATGGAATTAGAGGTTACAAGTTTGATCAAGGGTATTCCGGCCTTCAAGGATGAAAGCATTGTTGTAGAGACAGTTTCACTAGGAACTACAACAAAGATTGTTGAACTATTAGAAAAGGATTTTCCTATCCTTCTTCCCTTCGATTCCATGGGTATGGGACATGCTTTGGGACCTAGTTCCCTTCCAGCAGATGAGGTTTACATGGTAGATGTAACTGAAATAAAAGAAGAACTTACAAAGGATGACTCAACATCTATCTTTCTAAGTAATTGCTGGACTCTCCACTTTGATGGGGCCAAGTGTCGCTTCGGTGTCGGGGTAGGTGCAATCCTTACCTCACCCGAAGGAAGGGTTTTACCTTTTTCTTTCAAATTGAATTTTGAATGCACAAACAATGGGGCTGAGTATGAAGCTCTTCTATTAGGTCTCATTATAGCCAAGAGAATGGGCATCCTCAATATTAGGGTGTTGGGTGATTCATAGCTAGTCACAAATCAAGAATATGAAGTATACGAGACTATGGTTGAACACTTACAGCTCTATAAAACTGTCATGTTGGACCTAAGTAATGGGTTTGGTTTCATATCAATGGAGGCAGTTCCACATGAACAAAACCTTCTGGAAGACTCTATAGTGACTTCCACCTCATACTTCACCCCAAGTAATGATTTAGAGGACACCAACTTCATGGTTTCACTTTGCGCTGAATCCTTGATTCGCAAAGTGCTAGTGGCGTCAATGTTGACATACATGGAAGCTGAGGGCCAGTTTGACTCTTCAGACCCTGTCGATGGGGATGAGTCAACTTTAGCTTATTTAAATGCTTTGGTAGAATTGCATCATACTTGTCAAGAGGTAGAATTTTCCCTAATTCCACGTTCCTCCTCTTATTTGGGGAATCCAATGGTTGAATCATCTCGGGAAGAGACCTTGGAATTTATGAGTTAGAAGAGGAAGGGGACTTAGAGTTTCTGCTAGCCCCGCTTGATTTTGAGGAGGATAATGCCTCCTTATTTGAGGGAATGATTGATATAAACATTGTAACAGAGGAGGAACCAAAAAGCCTAAAACTAGGGTCCTCTTTAACTCTAGAGGAAGTAGAAATTCATACGCAAGTCCTTAAGGAACCTTAGAAAGATTTTGCATTTATTTATATGGAAATGATGGGAATTGTACCACACATCGTAGTTCACAATCTCGTTACTAAGCTGGATGCCAAACCAATTAAGAAGAAATCAAGACCTATGAAGCCAAAGGTAGCCCTTATGGTAAAAGAAGAAGTACGAAGCTTCTCCAAGTAGGATTTATCAAGATGGTTGATTATTCACAATGGGTATCTAACATTGTCCCGTTATCAAAAAAGGGAAAGATCCATATTTGCATAGACTTCTGGACATCAATAAGGCTTGTCCCAAGGATGATTTCCGCTACCATCCATTGATTTTATCATCGATACAATGAATGGATTTGAGTTGTTGTACCTCATGGATGGGTTTTCGGGATACAATCAAATTAAAATCTCTGCTGAGGATCAAGGTAAAACTACGTTTATAACTCCTTGGGGAACTTATTGTTATGTCATCATGCCATTTGGTCTTAAGAATGCTAGTGCTACATACCAATGAGAAATGACTTATATATTCCATGATCTTATTCATAAGATTGTGGAATCCTACGTGGATGACCTGTTGGCCAAGGCCAGGAAGTGCAATGATCACCTAGAGGTGCTTCATATCATTCTCTCAGGCTTGATTGCGTATGGAGTCACATTGAATCCAAAGAAATGTCTATTTGGTATAATAGGCAGAAAGGTCCTCGATTACATTATATCTTCATGAGGAATTGATGTTGACGCTACCTAAATCTAGGTTGTGTTATAAATGGTTCCGCCATCGAACGAGTTTGTTATTAGATATTTTCTTGGGAAATTCTATGCAATCTGAAGGTTCATCCCTTACTTGACCTTTGTCATTCATCCAATCAACAATTTGTTAAAGAAATATTATAGCTTGGATTAGATGGAGGAATGTGATGAGGCCTTCAAGGAAGTTAAGAGATTTTTGTTATCCCCTCCCATGCTAATGCCACCAAGGTAAGATTTCCCTTTGATCTTATATTTGTGGGCTACAGATGTTTCGATAGCATGTATGTTGGCACAAGAGGACACTGACAAGCGAGAATGGGATGTTTATTTTATCAGTTAGATGTTACTCAATTATGAGACACGCTACACGCAGGTAGAAAATGAATGCCTTGCCATAGTTTTTGCAACCAAGCGCTTAAGACATTACATGATTAATCAAGAGATAAGGGTCATCATCAAGTTAGACCACTTACGGACATTCCTCATGCAAGGATCCTTGTCTAAAAAGGCTAGGCATTTCATTACATTAATGGGTGAGTTCGAGCTAACATTTGTAAATCAAAATCCAGTTAAGGGTCAAATCATCACAGATTGGTTGGTGACAATCCATTAGACACGAGGTGATTTGGTAGATTTGGAGTTTCCCGACGAGTGAGTATATTTCATTGAAACCAAGCCCCCTATCTTTATATGTCCTTGGTACACTGACATCATAAATTTCATCATGGACCACACATACCTAGAAGGGGATACATGACAACAAAGAAGGTGGTTATGCATAATTTTTACAAAGTACGTCATCCTAGAATAGGTGCTTTATCAGAGCCTTTGATGGAATACTATTGAGATGTGTTTTTTCTAAAGAGTCGAAAAGATTCTTTATGACTCAAATAGTGGGGTATGTGGTGGTCACTTCGGCAGCCATACTCTGCGCAAAAAGATTCATCGGATGGGCTATTTCTGGCCCACCCTCAAACATGATGTAGTAGAGTTTGTGCGCAGATGCCACAAGTGTCAAGATTTTTCCCATGAAATCCACATACGGCACAAGATTTATAACCGATCGCAACTCCATGGCCCTTCTCCACATGGGGCCTAGATCTTGTAGGGAAATTCTCTCTCTCATCAACGGATGGCCATAATTTCATTATTAC
Source organism: Taxus wallichiana var. yunnanensis (assembly GCA_018340775.1). Lineage (NCBI taxonomy): Eukaryota > Viridiplantae > Streptophyta > Pinopsida > Cupressales > Taxaceae > Taxus > Taxus wallichiana. Next base: position 307,053,990 of record CM031243.1, on the reverse strand, counting down.
AGCCCACAGTACTTTACCAAGTGGGTAGAGGCCATGCCGCTTACCACTATCCCCAGCTCTCTGTGATTCCTAAGTTCATCTTGAACCAGATCATTTTTAGGTACGGGGTGACATGATCATTATTTATTATAATGGCATGTCTTTCAAAAACTATGAGGTGCGTGAGTTGTGTGCAAAGTTTAAAATAATTCATCACATAGCTTCTCTCTATTACCCTCAGGCTAATGGACAAGCCGAGGCTACCAATAAGACTTTAAAGTCCATTCTTCTAAAAATTGTTAAGGAGAATAAATGAGATTGGCATCTGAATTTTTCCGGCCTTGTGGGCTTGCTGAACGTCGCTAGAACACCAATGAGAGAAACTCCCTTTTCTTTAGTGTTCGGTATTGAGCCAGTTCTACCACTAGAGGTCGAACTACCTAGCCTCTACATTTCATTACATGGGATCCTAGGAGAAGAGGGTTATCGAGAAGCTTGTCTCTCCCAATTAGAAATCCTCGATGAAGTTAGATTGAATGCTAAGAAATGACACAGTGTGTATGTTGACCGCATGGCTCGAAAAAACATTAAAAAGGTGTTTGAATGTGAGATCTATGAATGAGATTTGGTATTAAGACTCGATAGCCAAATTGACAAGAAGACCGGTGAGGGAAGAAAGTTTAAACCTAGGTGGATAGGTCCATATCGAGTGGTGGAAGATTATAAAAATGGTGCATTCCATTTGTGTACTCTAGAAGGTGAGGAGTTTAGTGAATCCGTGAACTCCCTTCACCTAAAGAGATACTATGCATGATCCATCAGCATTCTCATATGTACATTATTGCATCTGCATTACATTTTCATTTGTCTGTTCATTTTGTAAAAAGTGTGATCAAGGAGCTTATCCTTATAGAAATCCCCAAGAACTTCTAAAAATATTGGAAAAACATTCAAATCATGTCTCTTCAAATCTTCATTGTATCATCAACTATTTCTACATCATTTCATCAGTTCAACAAGATAAGACAAAGTTTTGACAGTAACCATACCAAGGCCTACATACTTGGTTCTACTTTTGGTTTCTTCTTAGGATAGGTGTCTTTTGTTCATGGTCTGTTCTAGAAGCTTCATGGTGTCACATCCATCCCACATACATCTCCTTGGAAATAAGAACATTCTAAAGATTTTTCCCAAATAAGTAAGTCAAGTACAAATCAACTAGAAAATTTTATTTTACACATTTCTTTTCCCTACCAACCTTCGGTGTTGAGCCTGCGTCTCTTACTAGTGACGTAGGGTTTGGAAAGAAAGTAAATTCCCTTACTACTATGCTTTTATCTGTGGTGATGCACCCATGTTTCCTACTGGTAGCATGGGGCAAGGTATAGGGGGTCTCTTTGACAAACCTGAAATTCATAAACAATTAGACCAATTACTAGGAAATCTTAAGTCAAAGAAAAGTGGATTAGATGTTCAAAATTCCAAGAAGAATTCAAAACCTTAAAACCAGATTTTGTCAACCAAGTGGCCATCTATGGATCCAAGTCTAGATAAAATACAGAGCAATTCACATTCTAAACTATGAGGTAGCATTAGTGGGGTAAGGTTGTAGCATCCCAATTTGGCTTTGTCAAACCTTTGTGTTCGTCTCACCACTACCATTTAATGAATTTCATGGCTTTTTCCCTTCCGAGCTCTCGGTGTTCAGCCCTCGCATCTTACTAGGTGTGTGGGGTTATGTGATCATATCATTATGTCATCACGTTTTGTGAAGACAAATATGAAGTACCAAAAATTGCAAAAGAAACTAAGTTTTAAGATCACATTGTGTTTGCATCATCATATATCAACATCATGAAATACAAAAATAAATCATTCTGTTATCATTTCACATCCATTGCATACATTCTGAAAAGCATAGGAAAGCAGAAATTCTAAACATCTAGATTACACATGAGAGATAAGCCAAAGAGAGTCAACTCGGATACAATGGAATGCCGAACCAAAAATAGAGTCTGTATATCATAATGGATCAAGTTTGTATACAATGTCATCATGCACTAGGAATGGTAAAAACACTTACAATGAGCCCGAAACACACAAAAAAATTGTATAATGTCAAAAATGGTATCAATGTAATAAACGGTCAGTGGCTATCAATCCCTATGGGATCCCTCAGATGGTGTGCGGCCATGCCTAGGGCCCTTAGTGGGGTAAGGTTGTAGTGTCCCAATTTGGCTTTGTCAAAACTATGTCTTCGTCTCACCACTACAATTCAATGAATTTCATGGATTTTTCCCTTCTAAGCTCTTGGTGTTTAGCCCTCACATCTTACTAGGTGTGTGGGGTTATGAGATCATATCATTATGTCATCACGTTTTTTCAAGACAAATACAAAGTACCAAAAATTGCAAAAGAAACTAAGTTTTAAGATCACATTGTGTTTGCATCATCATATATCAACATCATGAAATACAAAAATAAATCATTTTGTTATCATTTCACATCCATTGCATACATTCTAAAAAGCATAGGAAAGCAAAAATTCTAAACATCTAGATTACACATGAGAGATAAGCCAAAGAGAGTCAACTTGGATACAATGGAATGCTGAACCAAAAATAGAGTCTATATATCATAATGGATCAAGTTTGTATACAATGTCATCATGCAAGGCATGGTAAAAAACACTCGCAATGAGCCTGAAACACACAAAAAAATCATATAATGTCAAAAAATGGTATCAAAGCAATAAAGGCTCAGTGGCCTATCAATCCCTGTGGGATCCCTCAGATGGTGTGCGGTGTGCCTAGGGATCTTGTTGTGACTATGACGGTGTTGAGAATGGACTAAATGGTGTGAGTGCTCATGGTGGCGCCCACTACCTGTAGCCTCACTATGAGAATGGCTTCATCTCATCAGGCACTCGGCAGTCTCATACCCGGCTACTATGGCACAAAGGGAGGTCACCATCTCCACAATCTTCCAGACAGGAGAAAATATGTCTGGTATGTCATCCAATGGCTAAGGGCTTCCCTGAATCAAAGCAACTAACTCAACCCAAGTCTTCCTAAGGGGATCAACAAAGCATGTCCAAACATACTCGTTGAATGATCTCTTGCCACTCATGTGTGGATGCTACAAAAAGGAAAAGAAGAGATAGTGAGCAAAGAGAAAATCACAAAACGCAAGTCAAAAGAGAATACTAAACTAAACCTGCAAAAATCAATAAGCAAAAAAAGAGAGGAGTATTAAACATACTCAAATCTCTGGGAATCCATGTGGGATCAACTCTACTATGGCGGGTGCTGCTGATGGCTATGGCACCTCCCTGAATCCAAAGGAATGGTGTTTTCCCATCAACGGAATCATCATCTCCTCCAGCAGTCTCCTATGAGACTAGAGTCTCTCTGTCTGCGCTCACTTCCTCATGTGTTACTCGAGGATCTCTTAGGTGTCATGCCACTCAGGATTGCTCTCATCTCCCTCTGAAGATCCTACCCCCTCATCCTCCTCTCCACCCAACTCCCCCTCCATGTCGTCTCCCACCTCGTCCTCAGAATCAAAGTCCAAGTCAATTGGCTCATCCTCTTCCGCACCTTTGTGAGTAGGAGCGTGTCAATTTGAAGTAAAGGTGCTTGAGGAGCACCAACTACTCGTCAAGCCTAAACTATGCACCTAACTATAATAGGCACACCAGGAGTAACAACTATCTAGCCAAGATCCCCTCTAGGACCTCTCTATGCCTCTTGGATAGTCCTGTAAATAGGTGTCACTGGAGGAAGCATGACAGGGTATGGAAGACCAAACTGCTAAGGTACCCGGTCAAAGGGATGAATCTCTAGTCTCTCGACCCTATCAACTAGCTTGCTCATGGAAGAGAAAGCTACCATCATCGCAGTCTCCTCACCCCATATCCCTGCCATATCCTGATAGGGTGTGGGGGTCATGTCGGTCGTAGTCAGAGAGGCCACCAACTGATGTGGAGTCTAGAGCACTGACATGCCTATCCATCTAGCTTCCTGGATAGCCCTTGGATTTGACACCTCCACCCCCTGCCATACGGGATGAAACACTCATAGACCCAACTCATAACCAGAGTGGGGTGGCTCAACGACTACCCCTGTAATCTCACGACTCTGTATAAATCATGGTATGTGGTCCCCAGGATATCTGCTCCCTAGGCATACCTATGGCCATGAGCCTCGATCTTCAGTGCAATGATGGGGCCCTAGCAGTACAAAAGTGTATCTCCCCCCTTGTCCCCGATTAGTCTCGAGGATAGGATACCCATGATGGCTTTTCGGAGGGTAGGAATGGGAGCAGTAGTAATAGACCAAACCTTTATTCCCTTCTTCGAGCTAGAAGAGACAATAGCATCTCCCATGTATGTAGCCTGCTATCTCATCATGGCTCTGGACCCCACTATCTCCAATGTCAGTTTCCTACCAAGTACTGGGAGACCAAGAATGTGATAGACATCCTCCAAAGTGATGGTCCACTCCCCACGACACACAGGAAGGCTGGAAAGTGTTCCGTCGCATCCTAGTAAGAAAATAATTCACATAGAATATAACTAACAGGAGTAAAATTGGGCACCCATGCTATCCTCCAAATGCCTACCTATTGTAGAAGATCCGTCATGCAGGTCAGGAGATCTAAAATCCCAGGGAACCAATTGCACTCTCTCTCTCTCTCTTGTCTAGTGTATGTACTCCACCTTTTTCTACATCCACAAAAATGAGAAAAGAGCAAGTTAGTAAAGCATGCCACACAATAAGCTCATAAAAAACATAGTAAACTCTCAAAAATCCAAAAAGGTCAAGTTTTGAGCATGTTTTGATGTTCTGTCCAAAACCCGGCCGGTGCGGGGTGGCGGTTCTCGGACCACTACCTTGAGTTGGGTGGCGGTCCATGACCGCCACCCCGCTTTGGGTGGTGGTCTGAATTGAATTTCAAACGTGTCGTGAACCCTAAGGAAGACCAAAAAATGATAAAATTGACCATTTTTCTAGAACAAAAGCATGACCTATGGGTGCCCCCCTAAAGTTTTTGAAAATCTCCTCCCCTAGGTGAAGTTTTCAACATTTAAACTTTTAGGGTACAAAAAGACAAAGAAGGAAATAACTAACCTGGGAGTGCGCTGGTCAATCTCCCACACATGGAGGCATGATCACGATCTCGACACAAATGTATTGACTATATTCTCATCGAAAATGGTCACCGTAAATCTAGAGCTCCAAATCAATCAAACAATCCAAATCAACAATGCACAAATGAATTAGAAAATGAATTTATTTTGATATATATATGGTCTTTCTAACCTTGTCTTGAGTATATGTGTTCACAGGGCTAGAGCGTTGGCGCAGGTATATTTCTACATCCCCGCACAAATGGTAAGTCCTCTTGTCGTTTTAATTTAGTGTTTATTTTTCGATATTTTATCTATCTACACTTGAGTCTTATTTTTCTCTTATAGGTAGTGGGAGCTTGGATGATGATATTTTGACACATGGGTGTGTCAGGTATAGCCTCTAACTCCCCATTTCGGGAATGCCATACTCGGACTTTATGTTTTATGCCTCTTTCATGGCTAAGACGCTTCTTCGAGGGGGCAATATGTACGCACCCAAAATTACATGTGCTACATTGGCGGGAAAATGGTTATAAAGGTCCCCAATGATGATTCAAAATCCTTTCGAGAAGGTGTTCAAGCTCCAAAAACCCATTTGTAGTATATATTTGTGGCCTAGATAGCCTTACTTATCTTTTCCTTACATTTTTCCCTTTTCCCCTTTCATTATGTGCTTGTTTTGGCCTTCAGTGCCAAGACCGCCACCCTACCTGGCGGCGGTTTGCAAACCTTCGGCGTGGATCAGGGGTGGTAGTCTTAAAACCACCGCCCTACACAAGATGGCGGTCCTGACCAATTTTTCTAGAATCTTCACGCAAGAAATTACATGTGACAATTCACTTAAGTTTATCTTTTGAATGTGTCCATGAGTCGAATTTGCTAAAAATAGCTTCGTTTGCTTGGTTCTCCTAGTTCCTTCTATTTTTAAATAGATTTAATGAGTGGAACTGCCTCTTCAATTCCTTATGCATGAAGTAACCTTCTAGCCTCCATTCCTATATATTCCATGCTTATATTCAAGTAAGGCCCTAAGAATTTTGTGTATCTTGCATTGTTGTGCTGCAATAATCTTGCTAGGAATTACATAGCCAAGTTCAGATCTCTTGTGTTATCTTTCTTCTACCTGCATTACGCCCATATTACTTCCAAGCTGCCATCACTCAAGCACCATCCTCTTGTTGTTGTTCTTTGCATTCCCATCCTTGGACTCACATGAACACTTAGAGAAAGAAAGGAAAGAACTGAGGGGACAAATACTCATACTTCCGGATTTGCCAAAGCTCTTGCTCTTCCAGGTTGGAGTTGTGTATTTTTTTTCTTTGTTTTGTCAAATTGCATATCAAATAGAGTAGCGAAACAATTCATTTCAATTAATCGGATAGTTAAAAGTAGATCAAGTCAATAGGAACTTTTCTCTTCAATATGGCTAGGAAATAGTGGGTGAATGATAGCTTTGTTAGAGTCATGATATATTCTTCACTTTTGAGGTAGAGTTGGAGAGAGATTTTATTTGAATTAGAGCAGATCTTAGATTTAGATTCACAAATCTGCATAGATAGCTAGCTATATCCGATCGGTTATTTGTTTTCTTTAAATTGTTTGTTAGATTAGATGCATTTTTTCGAAAAGTTAGAAAAGCACAAAAATATTTATTTCCATGGATTAGCTTGTTTTATTGTTTTTTTCTTATATACCGAGAAAACACCAAAAATATAGTTTAGATTTCATTTCATACATAGTTTATTCACCAAAAACGAGTCAACTTCATTACGTATGACCATCAACTGTGCTCAGTAGCAAGAAAATACCTACGGTTGTGATCCTCTAGTCCCACAACCCAACGGGCTAGAGTTAGTAACTGACATTGACACAAGTCTGCGCTTAAAAATCTTATGCACACCTTCCACATACACAGAAAAAATAAGATAGTTAGAGACTTTAAACATAGCTACTAACAAGGCCTAGGAATTTTGGACTGTTCCTGGGAATAGGATTTTCTGCATGTATGACCATTCTAGGGTCTCATCCTCAACGAGTATTTGGTTATGTCCCATAGGTCCCACAACCCAACGGACCTACTAGTCATTTAGATATCGACACTAGCCTACGCATGTAGATATTCGTATCCTCACCTCTTCCACCTGATATTATCACACAACTTTCATTGTTGAACATAGAAGCCAATTAGGCTAAGAATTTTGGACGAGACCAGAGAATTGCCCTTAGTTCCTGCAGCTCCGCTACATCTCTTGTCTTAATTTCCATGACCTTGTCTGGGAAACCCGGATGAGCAACCTCGCTGGATACTTTCCACATATTCCACAACCCATCAATAAAATCTTGGTTGAGCTAGACATCGATTGGAGTCTCTAAGTAGCTATTATATCAGACCCTACCATCACACCCCTTCAAGTTAGGAGAGCATTCTTTGCATTAGATTCACATATTCCATTATTGCATGTCGAAGACATAAGGTTTCCCAATTAGCTTGGTCACCACCATCACTTTCACTCCCATTTCAAATTCCACACCGGTTGTCTTGGCATGACCTCGGTAAGTCGGGCCGCACAAAAGGTCACGTTTTTATTTTCTGTCATACATTTACCTTTATGATTTGGATTCTAACTCTTTGGAAAAGATGATTAACCAAGGAAACATCAATTTTATACCCAAATTTAAATACCTTGAACAAATTTCTAATTGGACACCAATAAATTTTCTTAATATGTCTTACAAAATTATTCCTAAGGTTTTATCTAACAATGTTTCTAATATTCTTCCTCTTATTGTTAGAAGTGAACAAACTAGTTTAATAAAGAAAAAATAGATAATCAATAATAAAATTCTTCTTTTGGAAGGGATGGAATGGGATCGAATCTCTAACCAAAAATATTTTTTTATCGAAATTGACTTTGGTAGATATTATTATCGCATCGAATGGTATTTCATTTTACCTACGCTTCAAGCTCTTAGGTTTGGGATGATATTTTTTCATACTATTCATATGCTCTTTAGTATTATTAGGGATTGTATTAAACTATTAGTGGAGATCAATCTTCCAAGTTTTTCTTGTTAAGATCCATTAGTGAACAAACTCCTTTGGCCCAATAATATTATGTGATCTTTCTTGATGGTTTTAATTATTTTCCAGCCCACGGTGCTTCTCGAGGTTCGATTAAAGGGATTTTTATTCCCTCGGTGGATAAACATCTCATCAATGGCCACTTCACATATGATTATTTTCTCACACTATTAGAGGAAGAATATTGATTTCAAAATTTTCTTTCGAATATTTTTATACTTCTATATGTAGTCTTTCACATATATTTAGTAGGGTAAAATCAAGTGTTACAGAGCAGTCCTAGTATAATATCCTCTCTGGATGGAGGGAATGTAATGGACCATGATTCATTTGAATATTGATTTCAGGTTTATTTGTATTCCCTTTGATTTAAAGGATACCTCTTCACAATTATAGAATCATGTGGTTTAAAGTGTTGAGCATAATATTACTCTTTGGATTACCAAACCTCTTTATTTCATAGGAACCTTTAAAATCTGATCTCAAAACCATGATTATCTCTCAAAACCAATTTGCAAGGATTTTTGGGTGTGATGATAATTGTTTGGGGATGGTGAAATCTTCTTGTATCCTAACACTACGCTTGGAGGCTCTAGAACTAAAAGATCTTAAAATATCAAGGGACCACTTCCTCCTTCCATGAAATCTGATTTTGGAGCTTGATCCTATAATGACTAAGAATGCTCCTATTATTCCAAGTAAGTCTTCCAATACCTCTTCTAATAATAAACCCAAATCTGCTCCTACAAAATCTAATTCCTTGCATGCTCCTAGTGTGCCATTCAAAATACCTTTCATTCCTTAAACATAAAATTTTTCTCCTAAGCCTATCCAAAATCCAAAATTAGTCCTTTCACCCCCCTCTTATGCATCTTCTCCCTTTGACTTCATATAATATGTAAACAAGGCCAAAGTGTTGATTACCAAAACCAAATATTTGTAAACACATCCGAACTATTCGAGAGGTTTGTTCAATACATCAGGAATGGTAGTCTAACACCCAATGATGTAGTTCATCATCCTAAAGGAATACTACCAAACCCACCTACACCTCACTCACAGAACATGCTTTCTCTAAGTGCATCAAAGACTTATAAAGTTGAACCTTTCTATGTATCCCTTCTTGTTGGAGAATATGTACTAAAAAATTACATAATAGATTATGGTGCCTTAGACAATGTGATGCCTTTGAAGGTCACCAAGGATGTCAAACTTACCATGACTCCACCTAGTGGCTCTCTTTACTCTTTGGATTCAAAATAGGTCTCACTTGTAGGGAAAGTAAAATATGTAAAGGTGGATCTTGCAATATTTTCATAAAAGAAAGTTTCAGCGATTATTTTGGTAGTAGACGTCCCACCCTCATTCAGAATTTTGCTGATTAGAAGTTTTTGTGAAGACTTGGGAGGTAAAATTTAGATGAATTGGTCTTCTGCAACCATACTAGTGAAGGAATACATGGAGAAATTTCTTCCCGAGAAGAAGATGAGGTAGACGGTACGAAATTCCGGAAGCTCAGAAGCTAACATCTTGTATCAAGGTAGCAGGAAGGTAAATCAATTTGTGGCAACCGAGGAAGAAGAGGATATCCCCATATTGATAGGTCAAGAAATGCCTTCCTAGAGAGATTTGGACTTTTAAGAAGCATTGACGAGATTCAAGTTACAAGAGGGGAGCCCCGAATCACCATAAGATGTAGACTATGAGGAAGAGGAGATGCTTCTCAATGATTTTCAAGATGAAAAAATCAGCTTATATGATTTTCCAAGTTGAGGAATTATTCTCATTCCCATTTTGGGATGAAGATAATCTCAGTCAAGCTATCATGGAGAGACAAAATAAGGTTGTGATGAGACTATGAAACTTTTGAAAGAAATTTTTGTATAATAAATTCTTATAGCCATAGAACAAAGCGAAGATCCCGATCTTAGTCTCGAGCTCCTCATGCAAGCCACAAATCTGCAAGACAATGTAAATTTTATGTGGAAGCCTTAACTAATGTGAAGGTTTTCCATATTGAGATAAGGAAACATGAAAAATATGATGCCGTTATTGAGCTAATGATTGATTGATGTAATAATGAAATGGAGATATTTTCTTTCCCATTTGAAGATGAAGACTCTTTCCATGACGAAGAAATTGAAGCAAGGAGTTTTGAGACCTCTAAATATGACACTCTTTTTGATGAAGGATCTATAGAGTGAAGTGATTCCCAAGATGATGAGGTAATGCCTCATGATAGTTTCCGTGACATGAAAAATAAAGATTCTTCAAAGGCGTACAAAGAGGAGCTGCAGGAAATAATGAAGCATAACTTCGTTCAAGAAATATTGGATGTAGTAGAATTTGTGGAAGACCCCAAGCTGATTCTTGATCTCTTCACTCGTGGGATGAAGACACAAGACAAGTATGATTTTTCCTTTGATCCTCCCGTCAGTACTCAAACACCTCACAATGGAGTAGAGATAAAGGATGAATCTAATGTTTCTCATGGAGAAGATGTCAATGAGAATAGACCCAGGAAAGAAAGTAACTCTAGAATATTCAAGTAATTTGAATGAAAATCAACTTTGGGGCAGCAATGAGATGCTCTATGGAGAATCATCTATGTGGATAAATGTGGAATGCAACTAGAACTATGAAAATGATTTCAAGGAACATAAAGATAGTGGAATTTCCAAGCAAAGACACTGGCATCAAAAAGCTTACATGGACTCACTCCTATAAAGTAAATGGAAATTTACGGAAGCACTGGCTTCTATAAATAATTGAGGGGGTAAGCTACTTTTACGGAATCCATCAACGGCTTCGCACAACATAACTATTCAAGTGTTTCCTCTTGAGAGGTAACTTTTGAGAAATGAAAATTTCTTTAGTGAAAGCGGAGTTGTCCATTTGCTTTGTACCATAGGTGATTTCTAGATGTGTTTCCCTTCATGTTGTGTGTTCCATTTCCTTTTCATGTGCATGTGTGTTTCCTTCTTCTCTCTTTCTCTCTTGTTGTAAGTTGTACATGACTTCGCAGGGCCCAATGGATAAGGCACTGGTCCAAGAACTATATGGCCTAAAATAGAGATTCTGGATTCCCATGTCATGTATTTTCTATGCTCATTCCATGCCATGTCCCCAAGCTAGAGCTAGTTGTTGTTGTGCAAATGTGCAACAAGGAAATTGACAATTTCCAAGCATGACAACGATACCCCTATACCAAATTTTTCTAGTCCTATCATTCCCATTAGCCCTAAGTCTGTCCAATCAGTCCAAGTGACCTCCAAATTAATGTTATCTCATCCCCTAGGTGATTTAGGAAATTCCATTCATTCCCCTAGGTGATTTTAGGAGTTCATTTGCAAAGCTATAGGCAGTTGTGGGAAGGGTTATCACTGGCCTTCCTAGAGCTGGAGCAACCTCAAGGAGAAAATAAGAAGAGCCTAAGTGGATGTTTAGGTGATAAAAAGGTCTTGGGACATCATGGATATAGTTGATGAATATTTTGGAAGGTCTCGGTGAAGTTGGGGTAGTTTCGCCAGAATTAGGGTTCATAGGCCTAGTCAAGACAAGCCAAAACAACTGCTAAGCTTCGGAAGGTGATTATGGGAGCTCCAGATGGAGTTAGTAATAAAGAAAATATAAATAAATATGATTCCAATACATCCATGATTGTGAAATCATAAGTTTTTCACAAAACCTTAGCGCATAGGGTTTTTAGGCAGTTTTTATGAGGCACAAGTGGAGTAATAAATCCGAATTCTAATTTTTCAGAGATCAAATTGATGAAAAAGACATGAAACCCCACCATTATATTAAAAATTACATTTCCATTCAGTATTAAATAAAATCTCACCAATAAATTCTACCCAGAGCTCACGTTATCATCGTTCCAAGTTGACCTCTCAATGGCGGTTCGGGAGTTAGTTAGTTTTCAGGAAGACACATGTCAACACCAGGAGCCTAGAGGGATTTCATGTCCCTGTAGTCCTTGAGGTCATGTACACAAACCTTATAAAAATGTTCCCATCCCCCATGTGACCTCTGGACCCTCATGCGACCTCCAGACTTGTGATTCAACTCCAGTGCATTTTGGAGCATCCATTCCCTATAGTCGGATCAAGAGCCACATGTCATCTCAAGGACCACCGTGTAATTTTATGTCCCTCATGTCCCGAGGTAAGGGACATAAAACATGGAAAAATTCCCCATCCCCTATGGGAATAATTTTGGTCGCCCATGTGACTGTTTCCAAACCTCTCTCCGTTCTTTAAAGCTGATTTTGGAGCACTTATTCCCCTGTCGTCGGATTGCCGCCACATGTCACCTTATTTTTCATCATGGAAATTTATGTCCCTCACATCCCTAAGTTCAGGGACATCAGGGATAAAAAATTTCACCAAAATCCAACAAAAAAATTTGAATTTTTTCTAACTGTTGGCTGCTTCTTGCTGCTTCTTGTTGCTTCTCACTACCAGAAGAAGAGTTGTAGAGAAAACCTCACTCCACCATTGGCAAAGCTTGAACTAGATCCATGACAGTACATTATCCTTCACTCCATGATGGCACACACATCTCAGAATAATAATTCATCGATATAAGAAAAAGAAATGGAGAACCGAGAAGAAGAACAGTGGAAATCCCCATTTCCATAAAATGAAGATTTGAAGATATCTTGCAAACCGGTGTACGGATTAAAAAAACACCTTTTGCTGAGTTATTCTCTCTTGAAGGCCGTAAAAAAGCATATTCAAACCTCCAATTTTTATCTAGGAATTCTCACATCGAAGAAATTTCACTTTTGGCTCCATGAAGAACAAAGTTCAATTTCCTATCAAATCGGTCATCGAATGGAAGTAAAATTTCATGTGAAGCACCAGAAGCAAAAACCTATCACAATGGAATTTATTTAGAAGTCGAGAATGGAGACAAAAGCATGACTTGCAAATTTCAAGCTCCATTAATGGCCGTCGTGACACAATAGTGGAAAAAATCATCGAGCTACCTCTCCACTTTTCGGTGTTCTAGTGCGTGAAAGCACACAAAAATAAGAGGGAATGATCATTGAAAAATCTAGTTTCGTGTGAACTAGTTTTTGAGCCATGAAGCCCCTATGTTTTAGGGATATGAAGGACTGAGTTTTCATAAGATTTATTCCATGTCACATGAAGAACATCTCGTGAAAAGGCAGCGAACTACCTCTTTTATTGTTAAGGTTCTAATGGGTGAAATCACACAAAAATTGGAGGGGATGATCATTGAAATTTTTTGGCGTGAACTAGTTTTTGCACCAAGAAGGCCCTCTTTTTTAGGGATATGGAGGGCTATGTTTTTTTATTGTCAATATTCTTCTCACGCCATGACAATATCATTTTCCCACTTGTTTAGATGAAGGATATACTCAAGCGCTTGAACGTGGAACCTCGAAATAAAGCCCAAAGTTTCAATAATTATTTTTTCACATCCTTACATCTGTGGAGAACTTACTAAAAATAGCATTCCTTCTTGCGTAGGGGTATGTTACTTCAGGTAATCCACCATTTGAAGAGGATACGAAGAAGGTGGTAAACATAGAGGGAGCATCACAGGAAAGGTCATCAAAAAGGTCATCTCGGCTTGCAATTCACACTTACTAAAAATAGTAAGTTACACTCAAAGAGAAATTTTATCACGGTGGCACGTACAAGGATAATCATTTAGGGGGACATAATTTTTCAAGTTCCTTCTAGTCATTTTCATAGAGCATTTGAGATCGGTCTTAGTTCATTCAACTTGACAAGCATTTGTAAGCTAATTGGAAGGAGTTTCACGATGTTCAAGGAGTTTGATGATTCAGAGTTTTAATTCTTTTGGATCTTTCCATCGATGAGGATCAACAGACTTCATCGAGAACAACATCTCCTCTTCTTCTTTCTCTCTCTCTCTCTTTCTCTCTCCTCTTCCCCCCAACTTTCTCTCACTTTCAAATGTTCTAATTCTTCGTTGGGGTTTGCACTTTTTGATATGCCTTTAAGTCACTTAAAAGTGACTTTAGAAACATAATGTAAATTAAGTCACCTTGATTTTATAAAAGGGACTTAAATATTTTGTAGGAATATGAATAGTCTAAAGTTAGAAATAAGGCATATGGAAGGTCATGAGGAAGATGAGGAGCCATGTCTATTCTATAAATTGTAAATCCATTCCCATTTTAAAGGGTTGGTCATTAATTTTGTAAGCTCAAGAGTGCATTCTACCTTGAGAGAACAAAGGAGATAGCCAAATTCTTCCTCCCCCTTTCTCAATTTCCTCCATTTCTCCACTATGTACAACTTTTGTTTGAGAAATTAATACAAGGAGTTTCTAGCTTTCTTCGACTAAGGGATTTCTTGATACTTTGTGTTCATCAAATTTCATTTGGTCTTAATGATTTTTACAAAGTTGTTTCTTCTCATAAATGCATGTATTATAGTTTTTAACTAGTGTGTTTGCATGAATCGATTTTCTACCTACAACATTAGTTCTCCTACCTCTGTTCTCACTCCCCTTTCCCCTCTCTGAGACAAAGTCCTCTCTGCTTGAGATATCTGCAAGCTTTGTCATGAGCTTAGTGGAGTGTCTTTGTTGGATCCTTAGTGAAAGGCCACCACGAAACCCACCCTTTCATGCACATGCATATATGGCATTGCACCGGTTAAGTAGAGGGACTTAAATTCCTAGAACATTGGCAACAAATCCACAAGTTTGTCCACCAAAAAAATTTCTCTTGCCAACAATAGTCTATTTTATTTTGTGCATCACATCTTGACTTTTCATATAATCTTCTTTACAACTCTATGTAAGCATTTTATTTAAGTTAAATTTAACATAATTTCTATATTACACATACAATTTATATCATTATAACTATAAAATATTTTATATAATATAATTAATAACTAAATAGACTTAATAAATACAATATTTAACTAAAATATGTTTTATTGCCCCTTCGAGAACATCGTTTCCCCTCATTGAAACCATTATAAATTACAACATTTACAAGTCACTTTCCTTATATTGTGTCATTATTTTCCCCCAAATTCACCAATATTTCCCATCTCACAACTTAAAACAACTTTGAGCCAATTAAATTTATGTATTGCAATATGTGTATAATATTAAGATTCAATTTAAATGACCTCATACTAACCCATCGAGTAGCAATCCATATGAATCCACCGTTTATCTCATCTTTTGTATTAATATAGGAAAAGACAAGCCAGGGTTTCAAAATAAATATTTATCTCATCTTTTATATTAGTATAGCAATAGACAAGCCGAGAGTATCAAAATCAAATGTAAATACTTGAGTGGTGCTTTAAACATCCCATCTCGAAGACCATCATTTACTTTATTGCCTCTTAAAAGTTATTGCTATGAATTTAAAATCTGTTTTGGGGGATGGCCAGTTGGAGATTTGCTCATATGATAAGTGATATATTGACATTTATCTAAGATGGTTTATTGAGAACTTATTTCCAAGATATTAGACACTATTTATTATCAGTTATTTAAATCTATATTCGTAATTTTGAGATTGCCAAATCAAAACTTCTTCTTATTAGGAATGGTTAAAGTAGAAACCTATTATTGTGATAATTGATGTTTATTGGTAATGGTGCTGAAAAAACTTATTTCCGTAATAGCTGATAAATTGATATTATTCAGATTTTTCAAAACAAATTTTAAATCATGCAATCAACTCAAATGGTGCAGTTTCGATCTAAGTGAAATTCTTAATAATTTGAATATGATAGTTGTATATATGCTTCGTCTCTAAAAGCTAATTAGTGGCATTTGTACTATCTTAGAACTTCACAATTTTAGGTATTTAAATATTAGCCAATCTCTCTAAAGTAGCCGATAAAACAAAACAAAAACAAAATTATTATACACATAAATGATGTGTTATACAAACTTATACATATTTTAAGTAATATTAAATACAGTCTATAATATAATTATAACGCTTTTTAATTTTATCATGAATAATTATTTTATTATTGATAAATATAGGAAAGCAGTCCATGTCTGTGTTGTAATGATGGAGACGTTATTGTCAGGAGGAAGTATAACAGTATGCAAAGGTACGATAAAAGAAGAGTTTGAAGGGCAGAGATATCATTACACTTTGCTTTTTGTGAACCATAAATATACAATTTAAAAACGAATTGATTATTTCTTAGCATGAAAAATAAGGAGATAATATAAAAGATAAATAATTCCTATGGACCTTACAAAATTATATTTCACTTATTCTCCAGCAGCAGACGAACTTCTTACAGAGACAACACAAAGGAAGTTGATATGAATTGGGTGGTTTTTGCTGTCCTTGGATGTGCAAATGTTCTTCTGTGGGGGATATTTGTGCATAGGCATAGAGATGGGAATAAGCATAGGAAGCCTCCAGGACCAAGAGTCCTTCCAATTATTGGCCATTTTCATCTTTTGGCAGACAATACTAAACCCATCCACCAAATCCTATCTTCGCTCTCTGCACAGTACGGTCCCATCATGCATCTCAGATTTGGTAGCCGCCCAGTTTTGGTGATCAGTTCCTCCGAGTTGGCCAAACAATGTTATTCCACAAATGATTTGGCCTTCGCATCCCGTCCTCAGCTTGCTCAAGGAAAGCATTTGGGCTACAATTATTATATGCTGGCGTGGGCTCCCTACGGCGCCTACTGGCGAAACGTTCGTAAAATCTGTGTGGTGGAGCTCCTCTCTTCCAAAAGGATTCATTTCTTTCAGGCCAAGAGGACACGGGAGATTTCTAAAGCCATTAACTCTGTGTTTCAACAGCGGCTGTCGCATCAAAAGATAATCAATATGAACGACTTTTTCTTCCAGCTGAGTTTCAATCTTCTGATGGGCATGATAATAAGTGATAAGTACTTTGGAGATAAATCAGGGATTTCACATACCGAATTGAAGCATACGATCGAAGAATCTATTGTGCTCCACGGGGCCATCAGTATTGGCGATTATATTCCTTGGTTGAAGCGGTTTGATCTGCAAGGATACGAGAAGGCCATGAAGATTGTACAGCAAAAATTAGATTCTTATTTGCAAAGAATCGTGGAGAAGCACAGGGAGAATGAATCCAGCAAAGACGAAGATCAGATGGACTTTATTGATGTGCTCATTTCTGAAGAGAAAGACGACGCGATTTCTGATAGAGATGCGTTTGTTAAGGCCACTGCTATGGTAAGAAGTTTACCTACCAGATTGGTTTTTTTTTTTTTTTAAAAAATCACATTCCACCTTTCAATTAACAAACACGCTGCTAATTACTGAACTTCATTTAGCCGTTTTTTCTTGAATAGAATCTCTAATGCTGGTTGCAATTTTTACACCTTGTAAAAACCTAAAATCACAAATTTAATTTATGTCCTGTTAAAAATATAAAATTGCAATTTTTTTATATAATCGATGGGTTAGTTCCTTATTGACGAAACTAACATATTTGAAAAGAAAAATTTCTATAAAGTTTTTACTATTTTTTTATGGAAACATCCAATATTGATTAATTATTTTAAGATCTAATACTGATTAATTATTGTACCACCTTTTTCAAAACTTCAGATTCATTGATGATAATTGATATTAATTTTGTTATATAGTTTTTGGTTCGTTAATATTTATGATTATAATATACGAGCTAAGACCCAACATACATAAATAAAACTTTTAATTTTTCATAGACTAATAGGTATCGCTCTACTAATAAATTTAGAGATATTGGGAACCCAACATCCTTAAATCAAACTTGTAATCTAGCATAGACTAAATGGTTTGCTCTACCAACTAAGCTAGAGCTATTAGGGACCCAACATCCATAAAATAAACATGTAATCTAGCATAGCCTAAGTGATTCACTCTATAAAGCGCTTATTTGCCCCCTCAATTTTGAGTGAAAAATGCTTAGTGTGAATAGGGAATCCCTTCGAAAAATGTCTAGCCACCGATCTTAAGACTAATCTATTCGTTTTCACCACACATGCCGTATTTTAGTCGATATGGAAACCACTATTCATTTTCCACTACCATCAATCTCACTGTTGAGGATAGTACTTAGATCCAAACTTTAGATTATGAAGGATTCCCTTTCAGGTGTAGGACTTGCTTTGCTTTAGCTCATTTAGCTAGTGACTATCAAATTGAAAAGAAGAAAAAAAATAAAAGAAGACCCTAATGGTGGAGAAATTTTGAACCTATTCACCTAGTGGTTAAGAGTCAACCGGATAATTACTTAGAGATGGATTCGAGAGAATGTTGATGATCTTGATATGAAGGTTGTGGTGGCCTTTCTATTGGTCGGGATACACCTCATGATGTAGTAAAATATTCCTTTCCTCCTCCTACATCTCATGAGAAATATGAGAATCTAGAAAATATCATCCCAATTTCCCCTATAGAAAATGTAAATCCTAATGTTGATGTAGGTTCGATTACTTTAGGGAACAAGAAGAAAAACAAATGTTGAATTTCCCCTCAAAATGCAGTGGAGATCCCATAGGTTAGATCAGGAATACGATGGTTTAAGGTTATTGTGTGTTTTGTTGTTTCTCTTTACGCCGCTGGTAGAGACAACTTATTTTGTACCTCTTTGCTATATCTTTTTCTCCAGTGTACTAAGGTTTTTGGATCCCCTCAAAATCCAAGATAATTACCTAATGTAGAAAAAAAACCACTGCAATTCAAACCAAGAAATACCATAATATAGTTCAAATCTTGTTGTTATTAGTTTTTATTATTTATCATTACAAACATATAATATACTATATTGTGATACAACAGTGCAAAGTTAATGAGAGCATACCTTCTCTTAATCCTAAAATTTTCAATCCCCAAAAAGGTCTAGTACACTTTGATCTTAAACCGGAAATCATACAATCACTATCATACATATTTTCGTAACATTATATGGGCATGTGGAAACATTTAGTTCAATAGTATTCTTAATTGCAAGAGCAATGACATAAACTTTCCTTTGATATTAAGTAGTACCCTATTAACATCCTTTTGAAATTTGACATGTAGATGATGCTTCTTGCTGGAACTGACCCATCTTCAGTATCCTTGGAATGGGCTCTGTCATTGTTGTTGCGCCATCGTCATTTATTGAAAAAGGCACAAGATGAAATCAATTATAAAATTGGACGGAACAGAGTGGTAGAGGATTTAGATATATGGCATCTCAAATACCTACAAGCAATTGTTAAAGAGACACTCCGACTATACCCAACAATGCCTCTTCTCACACCACATCAATCCATCCAATATTGCACTGTTGGAGGCTTCCATATTCCTACAGGAACAAAGCTGCTGATAAATGCTTGGGTGATTCACAGGGAAGAGAAAGTTTGGAAAAAGCCACACGAGTTCTTACATGAACATTTTGTCGATATAGTAGGAGAACAAAAAGAAACAGACAACATATATAGTACAGAGAAAGACTTTTCAATGATCCCATTTGGGGCAGGCCGACGTGGATGCCCTGGAACTTCTCTGGCAATGTGCACAATGCACATAACACTTGCAAGGTTGTTGCAGGGGTTTAACTGGTTTGTTCCAAATGGAGAAAAGATAGACATGAGTGAAGGATTTGGTATAACTATGATGAGGAATTACCTTTGAAGGTTTTGTTGAGCCCCATCTTCATTATGGCCTATACTAAAAGCTCTTGTGTGTGTTTTTACGTAGAAGATTTAATCTTCTCTTTATTATCGTTCTTTCGTCATAGTGGGCTATAAGCTCTTGATTATAAGAAAAAACTATTTTGGAAACCTATTGTCCTATTAAATATTAGCTCCTTGGAAGGTCTTTAATAAGCCATGATATAATCCTCTCTTTGTATCTCGCTTACTTGATCTTTTTATTAATGGATTTGACGTAATAAATAGTATATTAGAGATTTTCTATTTACATATTTGTCTCGGTATGATGTATCCAATGAAATAAATAAAGTTGCAATAAAAATAAGATAATTAGTATTTGTTGCTTAAATCTGCCGTTAATGTCAAAACTCACATAGCAAGTTCCCGATTACCATTCATACATTTCTTTGTTATATAATATTCTTAATGTGATTCTTCACACAACTTATCATGACAACTCACTAAATTATTTGATTAAATATTTGAATAATTCCGCTTGTTTTATTGCACATAGGACAATGCATACTATTCATATTAAACATTTCTATTCTTTCCAAAGTAAATATCAATTTCCTTCTACTTTTATTTTGTTTCGTTCTCTTGTTTTGAATGCTATGTAATGAAAGCTCTCAAAATTTTCAATTATTGTATTCATTCCCTCGCTTCGTGCTACTCTAAAAACTTAATTTGACACCTATGTGTAGCTAGATGTAAAGCATTTTATTCATGTCTAAATTGATCATTTAACAATTTGTCCTACTTAAGTTCTTGTTGGCATGTATTCTTCTTGGATTGTCTAGCGTTTTTGTTTTCTTTTTTTTGGTTATATGTTTCTTTTTATTTTTGATTTTTTCTAATATCTTCAATAATTTCTCTCTTTCTTAAGTTTTTATTTTAAAATTCTACATTTTTTTCTAAGATTGGTATCAAAGTTGTAAGATAAATACAGTCATTTCCAATACCATACCAATGTCAAATGTAAAATTCTAGCATTTAAAGAACATTCCAACGCTTAGTAGTTAAGTGATTAGTACACTTTTGTTTAAAAAAGAGAAATAACAACAAGGCCACCTTTAACTTCCACCAGTTTTATGAGTTAAGTAAGATTTGAGGTCAAATTATGGTTTGGACAAAGAGGAACATATTCCAATTGATTCATGAAGAAAAGAAAGAAAGTGGACAATGTTTTCAGCTATGAAGAGCAAGTGATCATGTTTGCAAATTTATTTTCCCATTTAGCAACCATCATCATTTTGAAATCCATTTTAGTTATGGTTGACCAATTTTGTAACGATTTCATAAATACTATAGTTTGTTCGTTGGGACATTTCTTTTGGTGTTTGATTTATCCTCTTCATGTGTAGAATTTTCTTCTCCCATCTACCAATTATGAGTTCCTCCAAAATCTATGTGATATAATGTTTTGTAATGAAAACCATAATTCAATAGTATTTTATAACATTTAATCATTTTACATTTTCTTATGGTATAGATTGGACCCTATTATCTGTCATTAGGATTGATTAAATGTTTATTTAAATTTAACCTAATTTCAAAACAGATATATTGATAATATAGCTCATTTATTTATTGTAAAACCACTTTCCATGTATGTATTTTTGATTTCACATTGATTGAACACTAAAACTTTAGAGCTAGGGATTCCTCTTTTGTGAAACCTACTGTAGTTTCCCCTCCTAATCATCTGTCAACATCTGGGGAGTTATAAAAATAATTTAATAATATGTGAATTGACAACCATGTGTTGGCAGGAAGAAAGTCAGGTTTTTGGGGCTCGAGGAATGCGATTGAGAGCGACACATCCTAAATGCATTTTTAGACCTGTCATTTTCCTTACATAATAATACAAGAAATTTATTTGAGAACCCAAGGCATTAACCACGGTGAAACACAAGTTAACATTGTAAATTTATCAGTAATTGGTTAGTTGTAACGAAAGTAGAACTGGAAGATGAATTGTGCTAAACGGAGCTCCACTGTTAGCCATCCTAAAATCAGTCCCATTATGGGTTAAATTTTCCCTTCACATGAAGATAAATTGATAATTGTAATATCTTCTGAATTTACTGTATACAAATTGGCTAATCTGGATCTAAATCTATGTCTGAGGTGAGTTCAATGTCTCTAGGAGGATTTATTTCCTATCATGGTTATGTTTGTTGTTTGTAGAAGAATATGAATGATGACGAGGCACTTCTAGCTATAATTATATTCCTTCTTCTATTTTTTCCACCTATTGTACATGCAATAAACCTTTGCAACACCGTTCTCCGGTAGACGTTAGGAACCACATAAGTTTTCCTGCTCCCTATCTTATATTTCGAGTAGTTTTTGTTCTGGTTAAGACATTAAAAGTTCTTTTTCCCTGCTATCACACTAATGTCTCTCTAAGATTTTTATCTTCCACTCTTCCTCTGCATGAAACCCTATGGTTTTCTATTCTCTGCCTTGTGTGAAAGGTGTTGGTGAAAATTCCTATTATCTCCATCAAAGCATCTACAGGTTTCATACAAGCCCTCAAAAATGTTACACGCTTCCTTTTTATCAGGAAATGAATGGTCGCTGCAATTTTGTTGTTTAATTCTTAATGGTCTATTGAATGGAGGAGCCTACAATGTGCATGTGGACTGTTCGGGAGAATTCCTTGAAAAAAATTTCTTATTTTTACATCTTGCATGTAGGATACGCACACTTTTAGCCGTTGCAGACCTGCATCATAGAGAACGAGTGTTCAATAGCTTATAGAGGACGTGGGCATGCCTAATAGGCATTGGAACTATATTACCAAATGCAAAAGATGTGTCAAAAAAATTCAATTCACATTGTTGTTCCTACTCGTAGAATATGTAAAAACAAACACCTTGGAAACTTGGGACAGGTATATTGGAAAGATGGGTTTGTTCGAGATTCAGATGATTCTTTAATAAGATGTTTTATTTGCAAATGCCGGACATATGAGTATGCAAAATGTAGAAACATGAATTTGGTGCGTATGGTGAGAAAATAATTTCGTGGTGATGGATGTGAAAATGGGCATGTTCAAATCTAGATTGGAGCACCTCCTTATCCGCCTCACTATGAACAGACATGTTTTCTCCCTATTTCCAACATGATTTCATATTTATGGTTTTCCCTTCATAGTGCTAGTGAAAATTTTAATTAATTGAAGAGTATGGTTATGGTTAATAAAATGACTTGTCGCACATAATGGATATATTTACCTTACATCATGTAGAACTGATATGGCCCCTTTAGTGTAAGATACACTCTACAACGATCTCATGTGACAACTAGAACTTTTAGATAATAGAACTAGAAAAGCATATCCACCCGATTTGAGAATTATAATTGAATTGTAATTTCGTCATTTGTTTACCTTTCTAAAACTTAATAAAACATGAATTTTCTACGACATGTAAACCACCGCTCCAAACCTCATATTATATAAATTATGGAATTATCATGTTCACTTGTGATGTGATATTTCATGTCAATCTCGATAATTACTTTGGATTATATTTAAACCTTCTTTCGTACACATTTTGGGGCCTAGTCAGTTATTTACCACTTTGGTCAGTTGAGAAAAATAGAGAAGTTAGTTTGGTTTTGGCCTATGATTTACACATTGATACTGTGAAAGGAAATTTTGTCACTGCATACAACTATTTTTCTCTAGAACTATCATAATCACTCAATAGATTTGATAAAATCACCTGGGAATTTGTTTAATAACGGGGTTTTATAGGCCTTGAAATGTTAGACAACTATGTCAAACTAGCATAATTACGACAAGTGGCTTCAGAAATATAATGGCCATTTCAATCATGGTCATAAGCTTTGTGTTATGTAAACTCCAACTAGTTCAATGTAAATAGATAAATTGATGGAAATTTACACGTGGTTTTTTTAAGTTTCAAAAAAAGATTATCCTACTAATTTCATGAGCCACTTTGGCCAAAATGTTAAATTTTATAATATGTCAAGTACTAGCGAGAATATTTCGGTGGAAATTTCTCCTAGCTTAAAATCTATTGAAAAACCCATAAACTCTATTACATGACTCTATGGATCTCTTGATGATACTATTTTGTATTTTATTGCTTATGGGTATTTTTATCTCTCTTCTTTCTCTATCTCACTTCAACTTGAATGTGAAATGAAAATACACTTGTGTTCTTACCTATATGGTATTGTAAAAATTTAATTTATTGTAAGGGAAAACAACATATATGCGAAAATGAGAGTCATAGGGGAATTCCATGCCAACGTTTATTTTCGCAGACCATGTTTATACTAAATTTTTAGGTTGTAGGTAACATAAGCAAGAGTAAAATGAAATTATAATCTAAATTTAAATTTTATTGCTGAAAATGTGTAATCAAGATAGAATTATAATAGTCCTATAATTTAGTAATAGTATTTTTGTTTTATTAAATAAGAAGAACTCCTATCATTACGTACATATGTTAAATATATTGATGTTGTAATTTAACTTGTGCGCTTACAATTCGGTTTTATTGTAGAATAGCATATTTAGTTAACTGGATTGAATCTTCATTATTTTTATATTGGTATGATAGTGATATAATACTTGAAAAGTAATTCTTTCGTAAGCATGTAAAGGAAAATGTTTGGGAATTGATTGTATGAGTTGTGAAGGTTCCTTAAAATGATTTTACACCCTTTTCAAAATTGAATAATTAATCAAGTGTTTTTAACAAAACATAGTTAGTGCACTTAGGATCTCGCATGTTGTTTTTAAAAATTAGTTAGTGCATAAGAACAATAATATCTAACTAATAGATGGTGATATGACACTCGATATGTAGCTGACCATGGTTTTCTTATACTATGCTCAAATCTTGGTTCCATGATAAAATAGCAATCGATCAACTCTTCCTCATTTCAAAGTAAAATATTTTCCTCTAGGTTTCTTTGACATCTTGGTTACACTTGAGTCGAGAAAATATAGTAAGAGGAAATTGGTTACGCCATTGGAGGGTGTTATGAGTCCATGTGAATTATAAATTTGCTTGGCTATCTTATTTATCTAATTAAAAAATAAGAACTCCCTACCCACCATAGCCATGAGAACATCCTAACGTTCCCAAATAAACCACTTTAACTCGGAAAAGGATAGTGGCGGAGGTTATAGGTGTTGTGAGAAAAAGTGTATATTTGAATTAATTTGACCACAAAAGATGGGTGAAGAGTTAAATCCTATGATAGTTTTTTTCATGAAATAATTAATAAAGGAAAACATGTAGGTGTGAATCCTTCATGAGGTTATAATACCATTTATGCCCTATTTTTTACCCATGGAGGTTCATGTTTCATTTTGATCAAGATGAATGAGTCTTAAGACCTCTTAACGGGATTTTAGTGGATAAAAAATCGATATATTCTTCGTACCACATAGAATGGTTCCCTCGGGAAATCTTATATTGTTGTATGTGGATTTGGTTTCTTTATTATATTATTCCTCCTAATACTTGGGTGCTCAAACATAAATGAAAATAATTTCTTATGCAAAACTTTTCCCCTTGGAGCTCGTAAATCTCTAAAGCGGAAACAAAAGATCCATCACCTTGCACTTGTATTTTAATCAATGTTTATCGGTGACTTAACAACTCAATGTAAATGTATAAATAATAAAAATTAAAGAGAAGAACCTTAGAAATGTATGGTATCTTAGAACATAAGCACCTAATTGTTATCAAGTGAATAAATGTATAATGTGATTGTAATACAAATAAAAGTGATGGAAATTTCACTTTTGATGTGCTAATGTAGAGATTTGAAAACTTGTAAATTTAAAATTATTGGGGGTGGTTTGCTGATCATTATAAGTGGAAAAAATTGTTTTTTTAACACAAGGAAATGTAAGAAAAATCTAAATCTTGAGATCTATGTGAATGATTGGTAAGAACTCAATATTTACTTGTTGTTTTCCTCTTCACTTGTGTTAGACTACATTTACGTGAGCATTCGTGGTTTTCAAGGTCATCTCATTCGTGGAGTGAAAGTGCTTAATAGGGTTGGTTAACGTTAACTCCTATTAATTACCAATGGATGAAACAAATAAAATTTTATTTTTGTTAAAGGTGCATAATTATGGTTGGAATACCCCCTTCCGTCTTCTTTGAGGTTGCGCTTATCTCCTTCACTTTAGTTCACTAAATGTACGAAATGTGTAGGTTCTAGTAGAACTTTCTCAATTGATGAATTAAACTAATGGGACTATTTGTGACCGTAGTGGAAAATGGTTGTTGATACTTGATATGTGTACCATCATAAGGGAATTGTTATGCCACATTGTGAGAGGGATCAAACAAGGTAAAGTTTGTAATGTTGTAAAGAATATTGGGTGATGATGAAACCTTAAGGATTATGGGATTGTACCTTTATACTCGTAAGTGGAAATTTTAAACTCCTTATCAATAGTTTTTGTAATAAATATCCTATAAAATTTACGTGAACCATGTTGTTGCACACCTCGAACAATGGAGACACATTCCTATGTTATTAGATGATTTTTTCTTCGTTAACTATTAATGAGGAATGAATTAAAATATTATGTGAGAAGGGTAACGTAAACTAAGATTTTTCTTACCCCAATAGGACATCTATATGAACTCTTATGGTAGGTAAGTTATCGTCTCATAAATATTTTCACATGTTTTATACTTGTGCGAATGATCACTTACATAAGATAGTTTTGGTTTCTTCCCAACATTAGGGGTCATTACCTAATAAGTGTAGGTATAATGTTTATTATTGGTCACACTTATAGACTTGGACACAACATTTGTTTTGAAAATATTATTGGAAAGAGGTAACATGAAAAATTTATGGAATGTAATGCATAGTCATATATTAGAGAAAAATAAATCTCCTTTGTTGAGGTATTGAGAGCCATGATGGTTGTAACCTTGTTTTACTATGATATTAGTGCTAAACTAATAACATGTGATGCATAAAATAATATGATGGTAAACCTTAGGTACAATAATTTTTGAAAAGGAAGGAAAGTGTTTGTGTTATTTATGTTGATGAGTTAGGATAGTATCTTTGGTGTTACATTCAATACTAATAATAATAATAATATTAATAATAAAATCGCTACTTTTTAGTGACATTTATAGTGGTAAAATAATGGGTGTTACGGTTGGTATCGAGAGCGAGAGGTTGAAGTTTTTGGGAGACGTGAGATGTCATGTCAATATCGATAATTACTTTAGATGATATTTCAACCTCTTTTCCATACACATTTGGGGGCCTAGTAAGTTATTTATTGCTTTGGTAAGTTGGGAAAAATTGAGAAGTTTCTTTGGTTTTGGCTTGTGAATTACGGTATTGAAAGCAAATTTTGTCTCTACATACCTCTATTTTCTCTAGAACTATCATAATCACTCAACAAATTTGATTAAATCACCTAATAATTTTATTTAGAATGGGTTTTTATAGGCCTTGAAATGTTTGATGACTATGTCCAACTAGCATAGTTGTGAAAAGTGGCTTTGGATAAATATCAGCCATTTACATCATGATCACAAGATTTGTGTTCTGTAAAATCCAAGTAGTTCAATGTAGATAGATAAATTGATGGAAATTTACATGTGGTTTGTTTGAGTTTCAGAAAAAGGATCTCTAATAGGGTTTTTGTGCCACGTTGGAAAAAATGTTAATTTTTATAATATGTCAATATTCATGAGAATATTTTAGTGGAACTTTCTCCTAGCTTTTAATCTATTAAAAACATATAAACTCTATTTCATGACTCTATGGATATCCTTGATGATAATATTTTGTATTTTATTGCTTATGGAAATTTAGTGTGTTTTTATCTCTCTTCTTCTCTATCTCATTCCAACTTGAATTTGAAATGAAACTATACTTTTGTTATTACCTATATAGAATTGTAAAATTTTTAATTTATTGTAAGGAGAAAACAACATATATGTGAAAGTGATAGTCATAGGGGAATTCCATGCTAGCGTTTGTGTTAAAAAAGGAGACCATGTTTACACTAAATTTTTAGGTTATAGGTAATGTAAGTAGGAATAAAATGGATCTTTGGAAATATAAATTTAAAGTTTATTACCGATAATGTGTAATCAAGATAGAATTATAATAGTCATGTATTTTAGCAATAGTAATTTTTGTTTCATTAAATAAGAAGAACTCCTATCATTATGTACATATGTTAAATATATTGATGTTGTAATTTTACTTGTAAGCTTATACTTCAGTTGAATTTTAGAGTAGAATATTTAGTTAATGGGGTGAATCTTAAGAATTTTGTATATTGGTATGATAGTGAGATAAAACTTGAAAAGTAATTATTTCATAAGCATGTAAAGGAAAATGTTTGGGAATTGATTGTATGGGTTCTTGAAGGTTCCTTAAAAACTTTTTAGTGCACTTATGATCTCACATGTTGCTTTTTAAAATTAATTAGTGCATAAGAAGGTTAATATCTAAGCGATAGATGGTGCTGATGACACTCGATATGTAGTTGACCATGGTTTTCTTATACTATGATCAAATCCTGGTTCCTTGGTAAAAAAGCAAAGGTGAACTCTTCCTCATCTAAAATTAAAATATGTTTCCTCTAGGTTACTTGGACATCTTGGTTGTACTTTGGAGTCTGAAAAATATAGTAAGAGGGAATTTGGTTACGTGATTGGAGAGTCCTATGAGTCCATTTGAATTGTAAGTGTGCTTGGTTATCTTATTTTTCCCCTTAAAAAAAAGCATTCCCTACCCACCATGGCCATGAAAAAATCCCAACCTTTCCGAAATAAACCACTTTCAACTCGGAAAAGGTTAGTGGCAGGTTATAGGTGTTGTGAGAAAAAATGTCTATTCAAAGTAATTTGACCACAAGAAGCAATGGGTGAAGAGTTAAATCCTATGATAGTTTTTTCTTGTGAAATAATTAATATAGGACAATATGTAGGTGTGAATCCTTCATGAGGTTAGAATACCATTTATGCCCTATTTCTTACCCATGGAGGGTCATGTTTCATTTGGATCAAGATGAATTAGTCTTAAGACCTCTTAATAGGATTTCAGTGGATAAAAACTCGATATATATTTCTAACCACTTGGAATGGTTCCCTAGGGAAACCTTATATTCTTTGTGTGTGGATTTTTTTTCTGTATTATATTATGCCTCCTAATAATTTGGTGCTAAAATATTAATGAAAATACTTTCTTATGCAGAGCTTTTCCCCTTGGAGCTCCTAAATCTCTAAATGGGAAACAAAAGATCCATCACCTTGCACTTTTATTTTAATCAATGTTAATGGGTGACTTAACAAATCAATGTAAAGGTAGAAATAATACAAATTAAAGAGAAGAAATTTAGAAATGTATGGTCTCTTAGAACATAAGCACCCTAATTGTTATCAAGTGAATAAACATATAATGATGATTGTAATACAAATAAAAGTAAAGGAAATTTCACTTGATGTGCTAATGTAGAGATTTGGAAACTTGTAAATTGAAAATAATGGGGGTAGTTTCTGATTATTGTAAGTGGAACAAAATTTGTTTTAACACAAGGAAATATAAGAAAAAATCTAAATCTTGAGACCTATGTGAATGATTGTTAAGAGCTCACTATTTACTTATTGTTTTCCTCTTCATTTGTGTTAGACTACGGTTGCGAAAGCAATCATAGAGTGAATATTATCAATAGGATTGGTTATCATTAACCCTTATTAATTACCAATGGATTAGAAGAATAAAATTTTATTCATGTTATAGGTGCATAGTTATGGTTGGAATACCCCCTTCCCTCTTCTTTGAGGTTGTGCTTATCTCCTTCACTTTAGTTCACTAAATGTATGAAATGTGTAGGTGTTAGTAGAACTTTCTCAATTGATGAATCAAACTAATGGCACTATTTGTGACCGTAGTGGAAAATGGTTGTTGATAGTTGATATGTGGACCATCATAAGGGAATTGTTATGCCACATTGTGAGAGGGATCAAACAAGGTAATGTTTTAAATGTTGCGAAAAGAATATTTGGTGATAATGAAACCTTAAGGATTATGGGATTGTACCTTTATACTTGTAATTTAAAATTTAAAAATCCTTATCAATAGTTTGTGTAATAAATATCCTTTAAAATTTACGTGAACCATGTTGTTGCACAACTCAAATAATGGAAACACATGCATATGTTATTAGATGATTTTTTCTTCATTAACTATTGTTGTGGAATGAATTAAAATATTATGTGAGAAGGGTAACGTAAACCAAGTTTTTTCTTACCCCGAGAGGACGTCCTATATGAACTCTTATGGTAGGTAAGTTATCATCTCTTAAATATTTTAACATGTTTTATGCTTGTGTGAATGATCTCTTACAGAGGATACTTTTGGTTTCTTCTTGGCATCAAGGGTCTATTGCCTACTAAGTGTAGGTATAAGGTGAATTATTGGTCACACTTACAGACTTGGACCCAACCTTTTTTTAAAATCTAATTGGAAAGAGGTAACACGAAAAAATTATGGAATGTAATGCACAATCAAATCCTAGAGAAAAATAAACCTCCTTTGTTGTGAGGTATTGAGAGCCATGATGGTTGTAACCGTGTTTTACTAGGATATTACTCCTGAACTAATAACATGTGATGCATAAAAAAGTATGATGGTAAACCTTGGGTACATTGATTTGTTGCAAAGGAAAGTGTTAGTGTTATTTGTGTTTGATGAGTTGGGCTAATGTCTTTAGTGTTACATTTATTAATAATAATAATGATAATAATAATAAAATCGTTAGTTTTTGGTGACATTTCAAAGTCTTGTGACGTGAGATGTCATGTCAATATCAATAATTACTTGAGATGATCTTTCAAATTTTTTTCAAACACATTTTGGGGCCTAGTCGGGTTATTTCTTGCTTTGGTCAATTGAGAAAAATTGAGAAGTTAGTTTGGTTTATTCCTATGATTTACACATTGATACCGTGAAAGGAAATTTTTCACTCCATACCTCTATTTTTCTCTAGAACTATCATTATCACTTAATAGATTTGATAAAATTACCTCAGAATTTTTTTTATAATGGGTTTTTATAGGCCTCAGAACATTCGACGACTATGTCCAACTAGCATAATTACAAGTGGCTTCAGAAACATTACTTGCCATTTCAAACATGGTCACAAGATTTATGTTCTATAAATTCCAAGTAGTTTAATGTAGATAGATAAATTGATGGAAATTTACATGTGGTTTATTTGAGTTTCAGAAAAAGGATCTCATTGGGTTTTAGGCCACATTGGACAAAATATTAATTTTTCTAATTTGTCAATACTAGCGAGAATATTTCAAGTGGAACTTTTCCTAGGTTAAAATCTATTGAAAAACCTATAAAATCTATTACATCACTCTATGGATCTCCTTGATGATACTATTTTGTATTTTATTGCTTATCGAAATTAGTGTGTTTTTCTCTCTCTTCTGTCTCTATCTCACTCCAGCTTGAATGTGAAATGAAACTACACTTGTGTTCTTACCTATATGGTATTGTAAAAAAATTAATTTATTGTAAGGGGAAAACAACATATATGTTGTAGTTATCACTTCCTTCAACACCAATTCGATTATTGAGTTAGATATCATCAACTACACTTATGGATATAATTTTAGCTTTTGATTTAGTATGATGTTAGATTTTAGAAATCTTTGGATTGTTGTTGATTTGATTCTTATATGATGCATCTGGACCATTAGACACATTTTATATTGATGTTGTTATACTCTTGACATGGTTATTTATATATATTTCTTACATGTTATATAGTTATTCATATTGAGTAGACCTTTGATAGTTGGATTAATGTTGTGATCATTTTGACATGGATGAAATGTGGAATAGTAATGTTCCTAGAAATTGTAAATAATATTGTATTGGCCAAAGATGATATTTGATTCGTGTATAGGTGATTTTGGATTTCAATTTTATATTTATCATAGATGGTTTTAATGCGGCCATGAGGCCGAAGGAGGTATTCATGTGTTTTGCGGTAAAATTATTCGCAACAAACATCGGGGATTGGAGACCAACAACATTGGAACTCTAGGTGAATTCAAAAAGGGTCACCATGGAACCATGTAATTGTGTGTATTAGAATTATTTGGTTAGGGGGAAAGTGTGACCAAGGGGTTATGTGTTGTCATTTATTATTAGTTCCCTTTTTATTAAATATTAGTATGTGTTTCTTTTAGTAATGAAATTTACTTTATCTCAATTATTTAGATTTTTGATATATGTTTTACCCCTTTATTATTAATGGGCTGTAGTGTATTAATTAAGCTAATTGAACCTTGTCCTAAACTAATTAAATATGTGACGAAAAATGAGTTCATTTATTAGACTTTATTTACTATTAGATTTTGTGTTGTGTGTTGAATGCTTGAGTTTTTAGCGTAGTACACTCTACCCTTCATGGGAAACTCGAATGTGGCCTTAGAGGCCAAATTCGAAGCTTGTGGGACAAGTCAATCTTTTCCCGAGTAACTCTTAAATGTCTATGCGAACCCTACCTATGGGTTGGGGGGTCAAAATTAGACCCCATTAGGTGTTTGGGAAGAGAAAAAGGTGAAATATTTATTACTCTTTCTTTCAAATAATTAATTTTGTCCTTAGGGGGTGTGGGCTTAGATGGTATATGTAAGTAACTTGTCATTCCTTCAACCACTTATTAATTTTTCATTGGAATATGAGGTTGAACAAGGTGATGTGGAGTGGAGAGGAAATGAGGTAGCAAACTACTCTAAGCCACATCATCCTCCTCTCTACTTTTTCTATTTATTGAAATCATTTTTCTTGTTTGGGGGTTACTTCATTATTTTGGTGCTCTTGTATTGTTGCGGAGAGTTAGAGGATTTTTGAGAAAGCTTGTGGATTGTTGGAGCTTGTGGATGATTTCTTGGTTTTGAATAGCTTGGAGACTTACTTGTGGAACAAGCTATACTATGGAATGGTAGGAGCTTTCCCTTTGTATGTTATGCTTTATTATTGTGTTTATATGCTTCTATTGAGTATTGTTTTCATTAGAATGCTTGTTGAGTGTGGATATATTGCATATGTTTTGGAGTAGGAGGAGACTATGGGGAGATTTCATGTAGGGAGGCATAAGAGTTTGAGGGAGGAATAAGAGTATATGAAGTTACAAGGGGTAGTTGAGGGATGCATAAAGGTTTGTAGGGGATTTTAGATATGCATTGGAGGCTTTAACATTGGCATCCATTCCCATTGGGAGGCATAACTGGCCTACCCATAGGTCTTTCTCTTTTGGCTTTCTTGATAAGCCTTGTTATATTGTTGTGTTATTGATTCTTCTTGTTTGTGTTGTTGTTGTGTTTGAATGTGGATGGAATGGATTGTGAAACTATTTTCCTAAGTATTGTGGAAGGTTGTTGTTGCCATGTGTTGAAATCATCTTCCATTGTGATGTGGTTGGGGCTCGTGGGCTAATGAAGAGGATGGCTTCTCCTCTTCATTGGATGTCTTGGTTGGGTGGAGAGCGTTGCCTCTCCCCCCATTTTGTTGTGAATCAAACAATATTCATAGATTTATCTTTGTTGGAGTGTTGTTAGAGACCTTGAGAACTTATCCTTATGAAGAAATTTATTATATTCCCACTTACGGTGGAGGAACTTGTATTATTGTAGTTTCCTTTATTTACATTCTTGTGTTATTTTCCACCTTGAGTGGATGACTTTGTAATAATTTTGTGGAGAAGAGTTTACATTCAAATATTTGTATATTGAAAAGAGAAAGAAATATTTGTGTGAATTAGTTGTGAAATGGGAAAGAAAGTTTTCTTCATTGTGAATATTGTAGCATTTTATAAGAGAATGAAGAAAATAGAAGTTGTAAGAAATTGAACTTGTATGCAAAATAACATTGCATGGAAAACAAAGTTATTTTATCCGTTTGACAATATTTTTATTATAGTGAAATGAAAAAGAGAAGTTTGAATATATTGTATTTAGAAATGCTGATTTTTTTATATAGCAAAAAAATGACAATGTAAAGTAATAGATTTAAATACCTTGCTCTTGTAATGGAAAGAAGAATCTAGTTAAACAAATGGAATTATTCTTGTAAGTAGATGAATTTTATTAGAGTTGATAATACTTTAAAATGAGTAGATTTAACTAAGAAATGAATAAAAGAGAAATAAATCTCAAATCTGGAACTCTAAATGAACAAAAACAAACTCAAAATGCATTTTAAAACCTTTTGGTAACTTTCAATTTTGGGGATTTCTTTGGTTTTAGGTTCTATTTTAACGAAACAAGAGTGTCACCCTGTGCATAGTGGCGGTCCCATAACCACCACTCAAGATAATGCAATAGTCTCAAAACCACCACTCAGTAGGGCGACATTCTTTGATTTGTCACCTAGGCGGTGTTGCGGTTCAAGGACTCTAGGTCTACTCTATGTGGTAGTTCTGTTACTTATGAAAGAACTCCATAGATCCATGTCTGTGCATAATTGTTTTACTAGTTCCCTTTAATTTATAAGATGTAAAATTTATGTATTAACTACTAGCAATTAAAACAATGAGTAATCCTATGGTTTTTAACAATAAAAATACAATGGTGGATCTAAAACTAGTCTTTTTCATTTATAACAATGGGGTAGGGTTTTCCCCAAATTTAAAAACCCAAATACAAATGGTTTGTGATAAAACCACATTGGGGGAATAGAATCCTCCCAATATTTGAATCAAAAGGAAAACAACATCAAAACATATAACCTAAACCTTCCAAGCTTAGTCCTTGTGGAGTTCTCCATGATTTCTTCCTCCTTGCTTTCATGACCTTCTCCTCTCCACCTATTTTTTTAGTAAAAGGAAATAGACCAAATGAGAAGAATAGAATGAAAATGTTTTAATAGAATTTCATAAGGATTTTAGGGCTAAGTTTGGAACCCTAGGATCTAGTGGCCAAGATGGATTTGATCTAAGGGTGGAGGATTGACCCTACTTTTATTAGGTAGAAATGTATTTTAAATGTTTAATTTAAAATCCCTAAAGGTATGTGTAGATGGGTGAGTGGGGCCATTTAATTTCCTAGGGGTGTAATGTCCTTATTAATCCTTAGTATGTTGTAGGAATTTAATAAAAGGACTTTTAAACTATTAGGATAATGAAACTAGAGTAATTAAGCATGAGGTTAACCATATTAAAGTTGAGCATTATTTAAAGAGAAGAAAATATTTAATTAAAAATATTAATCCTCAAGTACCTTTATTGTGAATGATTGATTAATGGACCCTAGAGATAATTTTGAAAACATGTAACTTTTAACTAGACCCGGTTCTTCAATCATAAAATTGAGTTTCATGGTGCAAATTGTTTCAATCAACCATAAAGGTTAAGCACCCTTGTAACCTTCTTCGTAACTTAAACAAAAAAATAGTCAAAATTTTGAAAGTGTTGAATTCTAGTGTGTTCTTAGAATGTCATTTTTTCGGGCATTACACTTAGTATCATAGTGGTTCAATTCTTGGACCCTTGGGCACACTTAGGAAACATGAGACATGAACATTTGACCTATTGCAGAATTAGTTTATTTTAATATTTAAAAGCACAATGTCGATAATTGTATAATTTAGAAAACATAGAAAACTGAAACAAGACCTAGAATAATGAACTAACTCTCACCTTGATTTGTGCAGGAGGTGCAGATCAGACAAGGGTCTTTTCACATAGATCTAGATATACCACCTCCAGAGCAGGTTGTAGCGGCCATTCTACCTCAGATTTTACAGATGCTTCAAGATGTTAATGCCTCTATACACCTGGAGCCCTTGGGAGGACGATTTGCTAGACATGACATAGAGCCATCAATGGAGGCCCATGTATCCCCTTGACATAGTGAGGAGTTCAAGGAAGATAACTTCCATACAGAGTCGGCCTAGTAGGCGAGTCACCATACATAGGATATAGGGATAGGTCTCGTAGCCCTAGATAGAGGGAGGAGCATACGTGAGAGAGGCCTAGGGGTTGTCGCTATTAGCTGTAGACCATATCGGGGTGTTCCTTAAGCTACGACCATCCCATTATTCTTGAGATACATGTTGTTTTCATGCAGAGGCCTGATTGGTGAGCTTGAGCAGATGCTTCAAGATCTACCCTTATAAAATCAATATGAAATCTCATGTTGCGATCCATCTTTGGAGGGATGGAGCGGGATTCTAGTGGACGGCCCGAGCAAATGTAAGCTCCATGTTGACTCGGAGACGATTTCACTGGGAGCTATTTGAGGAGCGTTTGGGAGCAGGTATTTTCCCGGGAGGTTTATTCAAAGCGGTGGATAGATGAGTGTAGCCAAGTTTGAGAGTCAATTTATGGACCTACTCTAGTATGTCGACTATATGCAGGATGAGTAGGTACGGATTCACAGGTTCATCCGGGGCCTAAATTTGGATTTGGGTAGCGCAGTGCGCATTCACTTCCCACAGACATTAGATGAGGCTGTGGAGAAGGCCTATATCACATAGGAGACACGGGGGAAGACATAGGAGGCTAGAGAAGGATTTGAGCCATATTAAGTAGATGTAGAATGGTAAATCGAGGGGGTCAGTTCCTCCTCCACGTGGTGGATAGTGTTCTTGTGACAGACTTCATTCGAGGCCACCACATCATCCACCTCGGTAGCAGCATTAGACCCACCCACCTTACATAAATCCTCGGAGATTTGATCCACAGAGAGGGTGGAGTATGGGGCCCTCCCTACGGGTCCCATCAGACACATGGTGCACCGTAAGCTCGGTCGGCCAGGATCTCATCATGCAGAGACCTCAATAGTCCATAGCTAAATCATCAGGATCCACAACTCAGACATCTAGAGTACCAAATGGAGTTGTATCACACTTTGGAGAGTATTAGGAAGTTGTTATGGTTGTGGTGTTACGGGGAATCATTGGAGAGATTATGCATAGAAACCTAGTAACAAGGGTAAGACATAAATCTCAGAGCCTACTATTGGAGATATCACACAAAGCCAATGGATCTACATAGTAGTCAAGAAGCGCCAGGATGAGCACTAGAGTACCTTGATAAAGACGAAATGTAGTATTGGTGGTATTTCCACCTCTATATTATTTGATCCTTGTTCATCTAATTCTTTTATTGCACCATCCTTAATAGAGCGTTGCAAGATGGTGGCAGTTAGGTATGGTCATAATTGGGATGTTGAGATGGCTTCTAGAGCCAAAATTTCTATAGACTCCTTAGTTAAGGAGTGTGTAGTGGATTTTTGACCCTTCACCACTACTTTGGATCTTGGAATCCTTCCTCTAGGATCATATGGTGCCATTCTAGGCATGGACTGGTTGACTGCTCATAGAGCTAGAGTCGACTATTACCTTAATACTATTACTTGTATATATGATTTAGGAGTGGAGTTAGTGATAGTAGGGGTTAGGAGGCCCATTTATATTTACACCATCTCCATTATGAAGCTCAAGTGGTGTGTGCGTGGGGTTGTCAAATATATTATGTTACTGAGCTTAGTGACAAAACCGAGGATGAGTCTAGTGGATCATCCCTTGATGACCATCACTTTTTGAGAGATTTTTTGATGTTTTTACTAGAGAGCTACCGTGGTTACCTCCCCACATGAGATAGATTTCCACATAGTTCAGTACCGGGCGTAGAGCTTATCTCATGAGCACCTTTTCAAATGACTACTCCTGAGCTTTGTGAGCTCAAGTTACAAAGCATGATGGCCTTTTGGAGAAAGGCCTAATTCATCCCAGCGTATAACCTTGAGGTACATTGGTGATATTTGTGAAGAAGAAGGATGGATCTCTATGGTTGTGTTTTGATTACCACTAACTTAACAAAGTAACAATCAAGAATTGTTACCCCATTCCATGTATTGATGATTTATTTGATCAGATGAAGTAGGCTACAGTTTTCTCCAAGATAGATCTTAAGTTAGGGTACCACCAACTCAGGATTATGGAGGTGGATATTCATAAGACCACCTTCCGTACGAGATATGGTGACTATAAGTTCATAGTTTTATCTTTTGGTTTGACGAATGCCCCAACCATGTTTATGATCTTGATGAATGGGGTATTCAAGACTTTTCTAGATCACTTTGTGCTCATCTTACTTGATGAAATTTTGATTTAATCATATACATGTGAGGAGCGTGAGCACCTTTGATAGGTTCTTCAATGTCTTTGTGAGCAGCATCTTTATGAGAACTTCGAAAAGTGTGTGTTCTTTTAGACAGAGGCGTGGTATTTGGGCCACATCATTTCTGGGGAAGGTATTGTAGTTGATCCTTCCAATATTAGAGACATAAATTATTAGTTAACACCCATTAGTGTGACCAAGGTGCATAGCTTCATCGGTTTAGCGAGGTCTTACGGGAGATTTTTCCAAGACTTTTCTCAAATTACGTACCCCATCACTTCCCTTCGGTGGAAAGGGAATAATTTTTTTAGTTAGACGAGATGTGAGCAGGCCTTCGGAAAGTGAAGGAATGCCTCACAACAAAGGCCTATTGTAGTGATGCTAGATCCTCGTGGCGAGTTCTACATTTGCATGAGATCCTTCTTTGGTAGGACTTGATGGTTTTTTTGATGCAGGAGGGAAGATTAGTTACTTTTGAGTCTCGCAAACTCAAGGATTAGGAGATCAATTATCCAACTCATGATCTTGATCTTGTAGTAGTGGTACATGCCTTAGTGTGGTGCGGACATTTTATTCATGGCGCAGAGATTTACTGATCGGGGTGATCACTTGAGTCTTCGCCACCTCTTCACATAGCCCAATCTTAATAGTTGTCGGCGGTGTTAGATGGACTTTCTTTGTGAGTATGATATGGAGATAGATCATGTGAAGGGGAAGGAGAACGTGGTTATAAATGACTTGAGTAGACAAAGACACATGGCTATGGCTACTTGTGAGACATAGATTTACAGAGCAAGATTTTGTAGCAGCTTCCTCGGAACAATTTCTACCTTGCGACGGATCATAGATTGAGTCTTAGAGACCCCTTGAGGAGAGATTTTATGGATTTTCAAGTAGAGGCGGTTGGCCTTCTTAGACATAGAGGTCGGATATATGTTCCTAGAGATGGAAGCTTGATATAGGATATTTTGACAGAGGTTCATCATGCACCTTATTCAACCCATCCCAGGGGTGAAGAATATGCATGCCACTTTGAGACACGTCTACAATTGGAGATGACTTCAGAGAGACGTGGCTCAGTTTGTGTCATGCTATTTATAGTGTCATAGGGTGAAGGTGAGCATCACCATCTAGCTGGCCTTCTCTTTCCTCACACCATACCCGAGTGGAAGTGATACACCATTTCCATGGACTTCATTATTGGGTTACGAATGTTGAGATAACACCACGACACCATCATGGTCATGGTGGATAAGTTAACGAAAGTATCTCATTTTTATCTGGTGAAGACAACCTACACATCCGGTGTAGTGGCATGGGTATATCTTTGACGAGATTTTTAGATTTCATAAGATTCCATGGAAGATAATTTGCAACCACAACCCTTTGTACCCTTCCCATTTCTAGACCACCATGAAACATGCTCTTGGGATGAAGATCAATTTCAGCACTACGTATCAACTTGAGAAAAATGGATAGGACCGAGTGGGTGAATGAGATCCTACAGAAATGCTTAGATGTACATTATGGATCACCGGTCGAGATGGGAGGATTATCTATATTTGGTGGAGTTTTCCTACAATAATAGTTTCTAGAGTTTGATAGGCATGGTACCTTTTCTCGCAACTTTATGGAAGAGAGTGCAGGACACATCTTAGTTGGGACATGTTAGAGGAGAGGGTTTCTCTTGGGCTAGTACTATTGCAGGATATGGAGCAGTAGGTTACCTTGATAAAAAAGAAATTTCGGGAGGCATAGTACATGAAGAAGAAGTATGTGGACCAACATAAGATAGATCGTAGTTTTGCGGTAGGCACAAAGGTGTTTCTTTGTGTCATACCGCATAAGAGCCCTATCCATTATGGAAAAGGTTCTAAGCTTTCTCCTAGGTTTGTGGGTCCCTTTGAGATGTTCTAGCGCATCGGTCCCTTGGCCTATCATTTAACATTACCACCTAGCTTGTCTCACATCCATGATGTGTTTCATGTTTCTATGCTTAGGAGATATATTTTGAACCTTCTCACGTGCTAGATTAGAGTGCATTACGGGTAAAGGATCGGGGGTAGGTGATGATGGATCCCATAGGCATTATAGAGAATAGACCTTGGTCCTTCGCAGAGAGAGATTGACTAGGTTTGGGTCCGAGTGGGACAGGATATGATGAGGCTGCGACTATATGGGAAGATTCTACTTTAGTATGAGTTCGGTTTCCACACATGTTCTAGTGACTTTCAAGAGAAATTCAAGTCTAAGGGGAGGGGGATGTAGTTCCCACTTCCTTTGGACACCTTTTTATTATTGATTTCGATAATGTTGACTACACCTATGGATATGATTATAGCTTTTGATTTAGTATGATGTTAGATGTTAGAAATACTATATTGTTGTTGATTCGATTCTTATATGATGCATGTGGACCATTCGAGACATTTTATATTGATGTTGTTGTCTTTGTTGACATAGTTATTTATATATATTTCGACATGTGATATATTTAGCCATATTGAGAAGAACTTTGATAGTTGGATTAATGTTGTGATCATATTGATATGGATGAAATGTGGAATACTAATGTTGCTAGAAATTGTAAATAATATCATATTGGCCTAAGATGATATTTGATTCGTGTAGAGGTGATTTTGGATTTAAATTGTATATTTATTAGAGATTGTTTTAATGTGGCCACAAGGCCGAAGGAAGTATTCAAGTGTTTTGTAGGTAAAATTATTCACAACAAACATTGGGGGATTAGAGACCAACCACATTGGAATTCTAGGTGAATTCAAAAGGGTCACCATGGCAACATGTACTTGTGTGTGTGTTAGAATT
The DNA here is from genome assembly GCA_018340775.1 of Taxus wallichiana var. yunnanensis. Taxonomy (NCBI): domain Eukaryota; kingdom Viridiplantae; phylum Streptophyta; class Pinopsida; order Cupressales; family Taxaceae; genus Taxus; species Taxus wallichiana. The sequence goes on along the minus strand of CM031243.1, from coordinate 307,013,095 downwards.
GTTTGGTTAGGAGGAAAGTTTAACCAAGGGATCATGTGTTGTGTTTTATTATTACTTCCCTTTTTATTAAATATTATTATGTGTTTATTTTAGTAATGTAATTTACTTGTCTCAATTATTTAGTTCTTTCATGTATGTTTTACACCTTTATTATTAATCAACCATAGTGTCTTAATTAACCTAATTGAACCTTGTCCTAAACTAATTAAAGATGTGACCAAAAAGTAGTTCATTTATAAGAATTTATTTACTCTTGGATTTTGTGTTATGTGTTGAATGCTTGATTTTTTGAGTTTAGTACACTCTACCCTTTATGGGAAACTCGAATGTGGCCTTAGAGGCCAAATTTGGAAGCTTGTGGGACAAGTCAAACTCGTCCCACACCTCTTATATCTCTCATGTGAAACCTGCCTATGGGTTGAGGGGTCAAAATTAGAACCCATTAGGTGTTTTGGGAAGAGAAAAAGGTGAAATATTTATTACACTTTCTTTCAATTAATAATTTTTGTCCTTAGGTGGTGTGGGCTTAGATGGTGTATGTAAGTAACTTGTCATTCCTTCAACCACTTATTAATTTTGCATTGGAATATGAGGTTGGCCAAGGTGATGTGGAGTGGAGAGGAAACGAGGTGGCATCCTACTTGGAGCCACATCATCCTCCTCTCTACTTTTTCTATTTATTGAAATCATTTTGATGGTTTGGGGGTTACTTCATTATTTTGGTGCTCTTGTATTGTTGGGGAGAGTTAGAGGATTTTTAGAAACATTGTGGATTGCTAGAGCTTGTGGATGCTATCTTAGTTTTGAGGAGCTTGGAGAATTACTCTTGGAACAAGCTCTACTATAGAAAGGTAGGAGCTTTAGCTTGTGTATGTTATGTTTTATTTTTGTGTTTATATGCTTGTCTTGAGTATTGTTTTCTTTGGAATGCTTGTTGAGTGTGGGTAGATTACCTAAGTTTTGGAGTACGAGGATACTATGGAGCATTTTCATGTCGAGAGGCATAAGACTTTACCCTTTTTGTGGAGGGATTTTGGGTTGGATGCCCAACCTTGTACAAGAAATGCTTGCTTTTCTTCTTGTTCTTATTATAAGGGAGGCATAAGACATTAAGGGAGGCATAATAGTATATGGAGGTATAAGGGGTACTTGAGGGAGGCATAAGAGTTTGTAAGGTATTTGAGATATGCATTGGAGGCTTTAAGGTTGGCATCTATTCCCATTGGGAAGGCATAAGTGGCCTCCCCATAGGTCTTGCTCTTTTGGCTTTCTTGATAAGCCTTGTTATATTGATGTGTTGTTAATTCTTCTTACTTGTGTTGTTGTTTTGTTTGAATGTGGATGGTATGGATTGTGAATCTATTTTATTAACTATTGTGGAAACTTGTTGTTGCCATGTGTTGAAATCATGTTCCATTGTGATGTGGTTGAGGCTTGTGGGTCAATGAAGAGGATGTATTCTCCTCTTCATTGGATGTCTTGGTTGGGTGGAGAGCATTGCCTCTCCCCCATTTTTGTGAATTGAAAAATCTTGAGAGAACTATTTTGCTTATATTTGTGGAGCTTGGAGTGTTGTTGGAGACCTTGAGAACTTATCCTTGTGAAGAAATTTATTGTATTGCAACTTAGGGTGGAGGAAATTTTATTATTGTCGTTTCCTTTATTTAAATTCTTTTGTTACTTCCCACCTTGTGTGGATGACATTGTAATAATTTTGTGTAGAAGACTTTACATTCAAATATTTGTATATTGAAAACAGAAAGAAATAATTGTATGAATTAGTTGTGAAATGGAAAAGAAAGTTTTCTTCATTGTGAATATTGTCACATTGTATAAGAGAAGGAAAAAAAAATAGAAGTTGTAAGAAATTGAACTTGTAGGAAAAATAAGATTGCATGGAAAATAAATTTATTGTATCCATTTGAATATATTTGCATTATAGTGAAATGAAAAAGAGAACAAGTTTGAATATATTGTATTCAGAAATATTGATTTTTTTAATATAGAAAAAGAAAGACAATGTAAAGTAATAGATTTGAATACCTTGCTCTTGAAATGGAGAAAAATCTAGTTAAACAAATGGAATTATTATTGTAAGTAGATGAGTTTCATTAGATTTGATAATACTTTAAAATGCATAGATGTATCTAAGAAATGAATAAAAGACCAATAAATCTGAAATCTGGAACTCTCTATGAACAAAAAAATCTCGAATGTATTTTTAAACCTCTTGGTAGCTTTTAGTTTTGGGAATTTCTCGGGTTTTAGGTTATGTTTTATTAAAACAAGACCGCATCCATGTGTAGAGCGGCGGTCCCATAACCGGTGCTTAGGCTAAGGGCGGCGGTCTCCAAACCGCCTCTCAAGAGGGCGGCGGTGCGTGGTTTGTTAGTGTGCGGGCGGCGGTTCTAGGACCTCCGGATTATTCTAGGTGGCGATTACGTCGGTTGATGAGAACTCCGCATTTCCATGCCTGTGTGTAATTTTTTTATCATCTCCTTTCATTTATAAGATGTAAAATTAATGTATTAACTACCATCAATTAAAAAAATGAGTAATCATATGGATTTGAATAATAAAACGTACATGGTGGATCTAAAACTAGTCTTTTCATTTATAACAATGGGGTAGGTTTCAGAAATTTAAAATCTCAAATACAAATGGTTTGTGATAAAACCAGATTGGGGAAGAGAATCCTCCCGTATTTGAATGAAAATGAAAACAACATTAAAACCTACAACCTAAACCTTCCAAGCTTAGTCCTTATCGATTTCTCCATGATTTCTTCCTCCTTGCTCCCATGGCCTTCTCCTCTCCAACCTATTTTTTTAGCAAAAGGAAATAGACCAAATGAGAAGAATAGAATGAAAAAGTTTTAATAGAATTTGATAAGGATTTTATGGCTAAGTTTGGAACCCTACGATCTAGTGGCCAAGATGGATTTGATCTAAAGGTGGAGGATTGACCCTACTTTTATTAGGTAGAAATGTATTTTAAATGTTTAATTTAAAATCCCTAAAGGTATGTGTAGATGGGTGAGTGGGGCCATTTAATTGCCTAGGGGTGTAATGTCCTTATTAATCCTTAGTATGTTGCAGAAATTTAGTAAAAGGACTTTAAAACTATTAGGATAATGAAACTAGAGTAATTAAGCATGAGGTTAACCATATTAAAGTTGAGCATTATTTAAAGAGAAGAAAATATTTAATTAAATAAATTAATCCTTGGTACCTTCCTTTTGAATGATTGATTAATGGACCTTAGAGATAATTTTGAAAACATGTAAATTTTAACTAGACCTCGTTCTTCAATCATAAAGTTGCATTTTGTGGTGTAAGTTGTTTCAATTAACCCTAATGGTTATGCACCCTTGTAACCTTCTTCGTAACTTAAACAAATAAAAATTAGTCACAATTTTCAGGTGAAGTGTAGGTTTGTAGCGTGTTCTTAGAACGTCATTTTTGCGGGCATTACATATGTGAAAATGATAGTCATAGGGGGCATTCCATGCTAGCATTTATTTTTTGCATACCATGTTTATACTAACATTTTACATTATAGGTAACCGAAGTAGGAGTAAAATGAATGTTGGCAATCTAAATAGAAAATTTATCAATGAAAATGTGTAATCAAGATAGAATTATAATAGTCCCTGTATTTTAGCAATAGTATTTTTGTTTTATTAAATAAGAAGAACTCCTATCATTACGTACATATGTTAAATATATTGATACCGTAATTTTACTAGTAACCTTCCAATTCGGATTTTATCGTAGAATAGCATATTTAGTTAATTGGGGTGTATCTTCATAATTTTGTATATTTGTATGATAGTGATATAATACTTGAGCTGTAATTATTTCGTAAGCATGTAAAGGAATTTTTTTGGGAATTGATTGTATGGGTTGTGAAGGTTCTTTAAAACATTTTTACAACATTTTCCACCTTGAATTAGTAATCATGTGTTTTCAACATAATGTAGTCTAGTGCACTTATGATCTCAAATGTTGTTTTTAAAAATTAAATAGTGCATAAGAAGGTTAATATCTAATTTATAGATGGTGCAATAACACTCGATATGTAGTTGACCATGGTTTTCTTATACTACGATCAAATCTTGGTTCCTTGATAAAATAGAAATGGTCAACTATTCCTCATATCAAAGTAAAATATGTTTCCTCTATGTTTCTTTGACATATTGGTTGTACTTGAGTCAGAAAATCTAGTAAGAGGGAAATTGTTTATTCAATTGGAATGTGTTATGAGTCCATGTGAATTATAAGTGTAAAAGCACTCCCTACTTTCCCAAGTAAACCACTTTTAACTCTAGAAAAGAATAGTGGCAGGTTATAGATCTGAGAAAAATGTATATTCAAAGTAATTTGACCACAAGAAGCAATGTGTGAAGAGTTAAATCCTATGATAGTTTTTTCTCGTGAAATGAATAACAAAGGACAAAATGTAGGTGTGAATCCTTCATGAGGTTCGAATACCATTTATTCCTTATTTATTGCTCATGGAGGTTCATGTTTCATTTTGATCAAGATGAATGAGTCTTAAGACCTCTTAACAGGATTTCAGTTGATGAAAACTCGATATATATTTCCTACCACTTGGAATGGTGTACTGGTAAAACCTTATATTGTTGTATGTGGATTTAAATATTAGACAATCTCTCGAAAGTAGCCGATAAAACAAAACAAAAATAAAATTATTATACACATAAATGATGTGTTATACAAACTTATACATATTTTAAGTAATATTAAATACAGTCTATAATATAATTATAACGCTTTTTAATTTTATCATGAATAATTATTTTATTATTGATAAATATAGGAAAGCAGTACCTGTCTGTGTTGTAATGATGGAGACGTTATTGTCAGGAGGAAGTATAACAGAATGGAAAGGTACGGTAAAAAGAAGAGTTTGAAGGGCAGAGATATCATCTGGTAGTATGAATTGGGTGGTTTTTGCTGTCCTTGGATGTGCAAATCTTCTTCTTTGGGGGATATTTGTGCATAGGCATAGAGATGGGAATAGGCATAGGAAGCCTCCAGGACCAAGAGCCCTTCCAATTATTGGCCATTTTCATCTTTTGACAGACAAGAATAAACCCATCCACCAAATCCTATCTTCGCTGTCTGCACAGTACGGTCCCATCATGCATCTCAGATTTGGTAGCCGCCCAGTTCTGGTGATCAGTTCCTCCGAGTTGGCCAAACAATGTTATTCAACAAATGATTTGGCCTTCGCATCCCGTCCTCAGCTTGCTCAAGGAAAACACTTGGGCTACAATTATTATATGCTGGCGTGGGCTCCATACGCCGCCTACTACCGAAACGTTCGTAAAATCTGTATGGTTGAGCTCCTTTCTATCAAAAGAATTCAGTTTTTTCAGGCTAAAAGGACACGGGAGATTTCTAAAGCCATTAACTCTGTGTTTCGACAGCGCCTGTCGCATCAACAGATAATCAATATGAACGACTTTTTCTTCCACCTGAGTTTCAATCTTATCATGGGCATGATAATAAGTGACCAGTACGTTGGAGATAAATCAGGGATTTCACATACCGAATTGAAGCATACGATCGAAGAATCTATTGTGCTCCACGGGGCCATCAAATATATTGGCGATTATATTCCTTGGTTGAAGCGGTTTGATCTGCAAGGATACGAGAAGGCCATGAAGATTGTACAGCAAGAATTAGATTGTTATTTGCAAAGAATCGTCGACAAGCACAGGGAGAATGAATCCAGCAAAGACGAAGATCAGGAGGACTTTATTGATGTGCTCATTTCTGAAGAGAACGACGACGCGATTTCTGATAGAGATGCGTTTGTTAAGGCCACTGCTATGGTAAGAAGTTTACCTACCGGATTGGTTTTTTAGTTTTAAAAAAATCACATTCCACCTTTCAATTAACAAAGACGCTGCTAATCACTGAACTTCATTTAGCCGTTTTTTCTTAAATAGAATCTCTAATGCTGGTTGCAATTTTTACACCTTGTAAAAACCTAAAATCACAAATTTAATTTATGTCATGTTAAAAATATAAAATTGCAATTTTTTTATATAATCGATCGGTTAGTTCCTTATTGACGAAGCTAACATATTTGAAAAGATAAAATTTCTATAAAGTTTTTACTATTTTTTTATGGAAACATCCAATATTGATTAATTATTTTAAGATTTAATACTGATTAATTATTGTACCACCTTTTTCAAAACTTCACATTCATTGATTGTAATTGATATTAATTTTGTTATATAGTTTTTGGTTCGTTAATATTTATGACTATAATATACAAAGCTAAGACCCAACATACATAAATAATAATTTTAATTTTCATAGACTAATAGGTATCGCTCTACTAATAAATTTAGAGATATTGGGAACCCAACATCCTTAAATCAAACTTGTAATCTAGCATACACTAAATGGTTTGCTCTACCAACTAAGCTAGAGCTATTAGGGACCCAACATCCATAAAATAAACATTTAATCTAGCATAGCCTAAGTGGTTCACTCTATAAACTGCTTATTTGCCCCTCCAATTTTTGAGTGAAAAATGCTTTGTGTGAATAGGGAATCCCTTCGAAAAATGTCTAGCCACTGATCTTAAGACTAATCTATTCGTTTTCACCACACATGCATGTATTTTAGTCGATATGGATACCACTATTCATTTTCCAGCTACCATCAATCTCACTTTGTTGAGGATAGTACTTAGATCCAAACTTTAGATTATGAAGGATTTCCTTTAAGGTGTAGGACTTGCTTTGCTTTAGCTCAATTAGCTAGTGACTGTCAAATTGAGAAGAAGAAAAAAACTAAAAGAAGACCCTAATGGTGGAGAAATTTTGAACCTATTCACTGGTGGTTAAGAGTCAACCGGATAATTACTTAGAGACAGATTCGAGAGAATGTTGATGTTCTTGATACGAAGGTTGTGGTGGCCTCTTCTATTGGTCAGGATACACCTCATGATGTAGTAAAGATTCCTTTCCTCCTCCTACAGATCATGAGCAATTTGAGAATCTAGAAATTATCATCCCGATTTCTCCTAAAGAAAATGTAAATCCTAATGTTGATGTAGGTTGGATTACTGTGGGGAACAAGAAGAAAAACAAATGTTGAATCTCCCCTCAAAATGCAAAGTGGAGATCCCATAGGTTAGATCAGAATAAGATGGTGTAAGGTTATTGTGCGTTTCGTTGTTTCTCTTTACGCATATTGGTAGAGACAATTTATTTTGTTCCTTTTTGCTATATCTTTTTCCGATTAATCTTGGGGATTTTTGGATCCCCTCAAAATCCAAGATAATTACCCAATCTAGAAAAGAAACACTGCAATTCAAACCAAGAAATACCATAATATAGTTCAAATCTTGTTGTTATTAGTTTTTATTATTTATCTCTACAAACATATAATATTCTTAATTGCAAGAGCAACAACATAAGCTTTCGTTGATATTAAGTAGTACCCTATTAACATCCTCGTTAAAATTTGACATGCGAGATGATGCTTCTTCTTTGAACCGACCCATCTTCGTATCCTTGGAATGGGCTCTGTCATTGTTGTTGCGCCATCGTCATATATTGAAAAAGGCACAAGACGAAATCGATTATAAAATTGGATAGAAAAGAGTGGTAGAGGTGTAACGACCCAAAAATTCACACACGCTAACAACACAGTAAAAATATAGGATAATTTTTTTGACTTGATTGACACAAAACACGACACAACATGTCGCCACCAAGGTTACAACTAACTCTGTGAACGACTTGATGCAAGGATGACCACAAAGGCAGCACGGAAACGTTCACACCCATCAAGGACAATTTACTTTTCTTTTAGATAGGACAACATAGAAGTCCAACCACATAACACACTTACAGTTAGGGCAAACCACAATGAGATATTCTTGAGGGTTATTTATTTTAATAAGACATCTTGCAATTCTTAGCTTACGTTTTCAAGGAGACTCAAGATATGATTCATACAATTCATCTTACCAAGCTAAGTTTATTCCTTTTACACTGAGTAATTATCTTTAAATCTTCTCTATTATGACATTTATTTGTTTAATTCAATTATTTAATAAAGGAGGTAAATTAATTCCACAAGGCCATCTATCCACACTTACGCTACTAAAACTCGCTCATACCCTTATTACAATATGGATTCACTTTCAACATACTTAAGAGAAAAATTACCAAGCACCTTGGAAAAAGGTTAGAGGGAGAAGGTTGAGTTGAAATCATCTTTAAGACCTCATTAGCTATTACCAAGATATAATTGAAACTTGAAAACTTAACCAGAATTATTAAAGATTTTACTTAGGCTTTACTAAATGAGTTTTATAAAATAAAACAATTTACCTTCCAATGGCTGAGAGATAGATTGCGTGGTTTCTAAATTGTTTTCTCCTGCTTATTAAATCTTATTATCTTCCAGAACTAACCATAGATTTCCCTTAAGTTCGTTTAAGAATTTCACCATGAAAGGGATAGTGTTCACTAGTGTAGCTAGGGATATCAAGTTATATAATGTTACTTAACAAAGGATAGTTTCATCTTTGATCACTTATGGAATTACATGCTCTCAAGTTGGTCACCTCTACACTAATTTATTTGCAATATAAATTTTAGTTTAACTTCTATAAGTATTAAACAACCCATTTTATTTTACTTATAACACACTATTATTAAGCGTAATGCCCCGTAGGGCATCGAATCCTGTTTTTACCACCTTGGCCTCCTCCCAACCACCCCAAACCGCCACTGTCTTGGTGTCACGTTTTTCTTACCTGTTTGGCGTGAGACAGTGGGAGTCGGTGGAGTTTTGACTTCCTGCACCAGGATCTTATTTTGATTTCCTTCTTCAATGCATTGGACACAGTCTGAATTGACGTGTTAGCTAGTGTAGCAGGTGTGTTACCTCCACTTTCTTGGGTGCAGCGCTCTTTGATATGGTTGGATTTATTGAAGACAAGAGAATATGGTCTCTGTAACTCTTGCAGGATCCGCAAATATCTATTTGCATGTAAACACTGTATGTATGAAGCAATTTTCCTTGCTGCGTATTTCTACCTTTTCCCCCCATCGATTTGTGGCTTTCTGTCACGTTTTACACGCTGCGTGGATCCTCTGTCTCCTTGCATACATTTTTTTAGAGGCGTATTTTCTTCTTCAAATTTCTATTGTCCTTGTTCCTTGCGTTGTTTCGTTGTCATCCTGCTCAAAGGTCGATCGCATCCTCAAATTTGGGATTCTCCTTCAAGATGACAGGCACACCCATGGGCACAAGAGATCTATGCAATGTTGGAGAAAATGTCTTGGGAGATGAAGGTAGCAGGATATTTTCCAGATCCAGAACATGTACTGAGTTTGGTTCTATCAAAATCGATTATGCGACAATGTGAGTATTACCAGAAGACCTGATGAAATTTATTGTTAAGTTTCTCTATTGATTTCTTACTATCTTACGATGTAACTCATGGAAGAGTATCCCATGGAGGCGGATCTGTTTCAGATCAGAATATTCATGAAGCACGTTTGCTTTGCTGTAATAACGGTAGAAGCCTTTTTGAGCGCTCCAACAAAGGTGCTATCCAACTAGGTTGTTTTCTGTTCAGTATCAACGCATCCTCAAATTCAGGATTCTCCCGCTTACTGATTGGAGGAGCCTTTCTCCTCGGAAGCTTTGTCATCTGTTTTGTATCTGGCCATTACCAGTCATTATTAGCTCGTTTTACTTCCACACAGACACAATGGATGGTTTTACAGAGAGTGGTTGTTCTGTATCTTCCACGGGAGTGAGTGGAATCATTAGGATTTCTGAAGGGTGCGAGGGCACGTCAGTGGTTCTCTCGCCAGTTCATGCTGCCAGAGTGGATGGTGGATATTCCTCCCCGCCTCAAGCATGAATGGTATGTGTTGCCAAGACCTGCAGGCAAACGATGCCTTGTGGTTTCTTCTCATGGTACAACAATAAGCAGGCTTCGCAATGGACGGGTTTTACATTGCTTCCCATCAGCTTTGCCAAATGGTGCAAGAACAAAAAAATGTTTCTGGCCCCAGTCACATGTTTTGTATTCTTGATTGTATTTTCATGAGTCAGATCAAATTTACTACATAATTGACATTATTTGTTGGCGGGGATACTCATTATATGACTGTAGTGCTGAGTTCAGATTCTTCTGGCTGAACTCAAAACTTGCAGAAACAGGGGCTTGCCATGCTCCTTCTACATACCATCGGTATCAGTTCCATGTCGTTCCTATCTATGATTGTGATCGGGCAGGGTTGCAGGCTGCTTACAGTGGTCCATTGCCTTATGTCAGAGACGGGCTTTTATTTAATAATAGACTAGGGCTGCTCCTATTATGAGAGCACCAAGGTTAGGAGGTCCAAATCATAAACAATCAGATGCATATGGGAGATCTTGGTGGTGGTGTTGTTTCAGTCAAAGCTGAGATATATGAAGACCATGGCCGAGAGGAATATGCGACCCGACCGAACTATGGGCAGAGATGCACATTGCGGACTATACAATTGATTTTATGAAGACAAGAGCATGGCCGTTAACAGAGTTTGGACCTTCAGCAGGCTGAGGAAGAGAAGTTGCGCTGGTTGGGTTGCTGTTGCAGGCCCCGTCCATCTTGTTATCGACTGCGGGAGCTTAATCAGGCACGATATTCTCTATACCATTGATTCTTATGTTGTTATTTAACTGAATCATTAAATAACTCTACTCTTCATATAAATGTCTCGTGTGATGGTATGTTGTTTGGTTTCCACTTCCCTTGCTCGTTTGTATTTTTTTTTTGGCGTTAGAAATGATTGCGCTGGTTGAAGCCTTTTATATTGTTTTCTGGGTTTTAATAAATATTAGTTGGGTGAACTTTGTTCTTAAGACTAATAAAACAAAAGAGGTGGGGGTCCTGTAATGAAAATTCCCGAGTTCTTTGTGTTGGTCTCACGATTTGAATGTTTTATCCAACATTGTCGTTGGACTCAACCTTATAGTTCCTGTTTTGTTCTTATTCTTGTTTCGGTTCGAGATCTGTAGTTCTGGTTTATGTTGGGTATTTGCGAAATAGTGATTGAGTACTGCGAGTGCATTGTGTATAGGTAAATGATGCTATTCCTGTCTCTATCCTTTTCTTTTAGTTGTTTTAGGTTCTAGTAACCCTTTCCGGTTGGCTTAGTGTGTGCTTAGCTTGACTGATCTTTGAATTGAGCCAAGTTGATATTACTTTCAACTAGGTTAGTTGCTTTTGTTATTTGTTTTGAATCGCTCGAAGAAATACTTTTATTCTTCGAGTGTCATGGTTGATCGTCATAATTTGATATCAATTCATGTTCACCGTTTGGAGATTGTTGTCTTTGGAATCACCTTCTCTCCCTTGGTGACTGTTGTATGTTTTGAGGAATGTAGCTGATCCTATGGAATGTCTTCTTTTGACGATACTCACATTTCTTTTGGATAGCTTAAAATGTCAGAGGAAATACTCTTTTCTTACCTTGATTTTGTTTCACACATGTTGGAGGATACGAGATCTACTTGATCATTAGTGAGGAAGTTTTCAAATCTTAAAATTGGGATGTTGGTTTTATGCGTAAGAAATTACTCTACGTTTTGCTCCGTAAAGATGCTTAAATTTCATTCTTCTGTGACTTAGAGGTTGGTGTGTTTGGAAACTCATTGGTTGACTAGTTTTTGTGATGATCGTTGTGATACGACCTCCTTGCTGTCATTGTAGTAGAATGGTTATGTATTGACCAGAAAGGTTTAAGTCAACTTGTTGTTGACGACAGATCCTTTGGAAGCTATGTATCCTGTGTTGTGTTCTTGTGAATGATTGAGTAACCCTCCTGTAAGATTTATAATGGTTATGTTTGGTCTTGCCAAGTTTGTCCTTTTTCTTAAGACACTCTCTTGATTAGAAGAAAGTTTAATAGAAGGATTGTTAGGATAGGATGTGACCCATACGAGGTCATTTGTGCGTTTCATTCCTTTTCTTTTCAATTTATTTATTCTGTACTGACATAAAATTAACTGTTTTAGGCACATCACCTTAATATGAATGAGTCATGTTGGTTTAGATATTCTCATGTCGATTGATTGTTTGGGATCTTCCAGTGGCATAGTGAATCCTTGGCTTGGTGAACTAACTTAAACAAATAGGGACAGATCATGTTTGAAATTAATTCCTTCTAGTAACTATTTTTGTTTGAAATGTTATCTTGTTAAAATGACGGTCATTATTGTGATATGGGTGAAATTCACTATGATGTTTATTAACTGCTCCTATGAGAAAATGATAATTAAATAGAGTTAGTGTCGTCCCTTTTATTTAGACATTTTATGCTTTTGGACAACTCTTTAATTGCTCTTGTTTAGACTCTTAGATTATTTTTCATAATCAACGGTGTCTTTTCTTCCTTGAAACAGTTAGATAACAACATATTGTCTTAATGTTATAGCTTTTATCGTGCTCAGTTCTTGCGAACTGACATGTGCTAACAAATGTGCAGGAGGATTTCCTGAGTAGAAAAGAAAAAAAAAAGAGAGAGAGAGAGAGAAAAAGAAACACGTGTAGAAAGTGGATTCCAGCCTTCTTAGGAACTGCTGTTGTACGAATGTTTTTCTTTTGCTTTACAACATTGGTATGGAAATTGTGGAGACTATCTAGAAGGCATTGCGTTATAATTTTGTATTGTTCTCATGTAGGTTGTTGTTATCGTTTGAAAGTCAATTTGAGAAATACTATTGTCAATAAGATTAAATGAACTTGTTTTGACATGCGTATCCTTTGTTGAATTTTCACTTTTCAGAATATGATTTATCCTTGAATTGTCAACCTAATTATAATTATCTAAACTTGAATCAACTTACATCACTTTGGTTACCTTTGGTCATGTGTCGTTTGGTAGAGGACTATGTTTTGAACCTAGCAAAAAAAAACAAGAGAAACAAATATACCTTGTGATCCCACGTAAACTAATCAACAATCTCTTATTGTGGTGAGTCCTTAGAACGGTCTTAAGGTGAAATCAATGATTAAATTCTTGGAAGATAACAAAATTATAATAAATAGAAGGAACTTGATTAAGAAACTCTTCGATCTATCTTACCCGTTGAAAATGTAAACAGTATACTTATGTCTATCTCTTCAAGTGAAGCCCAAGTGAAACCTTTAATATTTCTGGTTAGACTCTTGACCCCAATGAAACCTTATTAACAACTAATAAAATCTTAATGATGAATCCAAGATTTAGGCAGTCATGTACTGGAATAAAATAAAATAAAATAAAATTGACCGCTTGAAAAGATAAAACATATATGTTCAAAAGCACAACGTCGAAAACAAATTGATGAAGTTAAGAGCCTTGAGAAATTAACTGCCTCCTCACAAATGAATAAGTTAATCAAGTAAATGAAGTAACCTCTTACCATACAATAATTGGTTCACACTGTATATTAACATTAACAAGGTAGGAGAAAACTCTTCAAAGGAGACATGAACTTCAGATTCTCCTATCATGATTTCTCTGGGAAAAGTAAAGAATGTAAAAGCACTTACAGCTAAAACATGATTCTAAAGAAACCTTCTGTGGGAAAACCTTGTTGTAAAATTGCATACTTTAGATGTACCATTGTGTCCTAAGTGTGTGCCTCATGTTAGTTGTAACCAGTGTGAGTCCGTGTTGTGGAAAGCATGTCTTTAGTTGATTGTATTCCCTAGAGAACTTGTGTAGTGTCGTATTATCTTCAAGTCAAAGTCAAAAAAATATCCTGTCTTTTACTGTGTTGTTTGTGTGTGAATTTGTGGGTCGTTACACTAAGTCTTAGAAAGATTTAACTCAACATTTAATCGCTAGGGGTAAATTTTAACAATACTCATTTACGAAAACGAAACAAGGTTACATCAACTCTTAGAATACCGATAATCCATTAAGGTCACTCAACAAGCGGTAAACAAATTTTCTTATATTTTCAATGATAGTCAATGATCCAAGGTTTCCAAAGTTAAGATGACAAAGTCCACAATACAATATACTAAGACATTGACCCTCTTCTGAAAATTTCCACTGGATGTTACAATAGTTTAACCATAAAAAACAACGTACAAGCACCATAATGATTATCATCTATGCAAATACAATAGCCACTTCTTTCATACTTGAGCTCGGAAAATCAACCTACAAAAACATGTTAGCTTTTGTCAGTTCAAAAGAACTGGCATGAGCATGCATTCCCCTTTCCTAGATATCTCATCCAAATTAATTGAATGACTAGTGCATGATTTCCATTCCATGACATAAGAAAAAAGTGGTTAGTATGAATGTAAACAAAATAGATACCTAGTTAACAAAAGGCACACTGTAGGACATATGAAGGCCAAAATTGTACATTTTCTATCCAAAGTTACTCTTACACCATACATTCTAAATTATAACAAATTTCCCACATAATACACCTTTTTATTTTCTTTAAGTAAAGATAGCGATAGCAGCTTCACATTCACAAAACTGAATAAAGGAATCGTACGACAACCACCTGATATGGAATAGTAAATTCTACTGATAATGCAAAAAGAAGGTAACTAATTTTATTATTCCGAACATCCCTACTCAGACCAAGAGTGTCACACAAGCCCACAAAAACTCATGCCACCTATGGGGGGTTATGGCCACTCAAGGACCCAATTCAAAGATCATGTAAAAAGGAATGCATTGCACATGCGTACACCTTAAAGAATGTAGCTGATGTTTTTATTTTTTATTGTTTATATATATATATATATATATATTCAAGGTTAAACAACGTCCACATATGATAAGTTGAAACTTTGAAAGCACTCTTAAGCCGCAAGTACCAACTCCGCACATCCCTCAACGAAAAACCCTTCATTCCCAACATAATAAAATATTTCAATGTTATACACTGTTAACTTACTTGCTGAAATAACGAAGAAAGGTCTCATAAAACATTGTTGTTTTGGGGTAAATGTAATTTCCCTTTCACAGGTCCCCAAAAGCATCTCAAGCCTCAGAATTAGTTCATGTTAACCACATCCAACATATACATCATTGTTTATTACTCGGAAGGGGTAAAACACTATTCATACACTCACTACCATGGATGCATCCGACAAGGAAAGGATTTTCTTATAATAAATAAAAATTTAAGAAAACTTACACAGTTGTGTCAGGCGCATAGGATATCCCATGTACAAAATGAGAGTGCCTCGAGTACTGTAAGTATTCTCTCCAAAGGTTTGAGTAAGGTTTTTCCTGTAACAATCCCTCAAATTTTCCGTCACAAAGCAGTCGGTGGACCTTTCATAAGACCAGTTAGGGAGATAAGTCAAATGTAGGACTAACAATGTTATCCCTTGGCTAGGGTACTAAAATTTTAAGGTAAGCAAGTTAGATTTGGCCAAGAAAAACGTTTGGATAAGACATTGTCGAAAACCCACTATCTAATCACAGTCGGTCACATCCGACGAGCATAATACATAGTTCATTAAAGCTTCTAAAAAGAATAGAAATTTATGATGTTCCAGCCTTGTAGTCGACTTCCCAGGTCTGAAATTGGGATGAGATTATACCAAATTAGATTGCTAAATAAAAAAACGATGAGTAAGGGTCTTTCCAGTATCATTTCCAAGTCGAATTAATTCTAGACAGTGATAACATCATAAGGCAACAAATACCCAACTTCTCATGAGATAAATATTTTTATTCATTTATTATTTTTATTTTTTAATTTTTTTTTAAGGAGGACAAAACTTAAGCAAACAATAACTCATTGCCATGCTGAAGATGGTCCAATACCAGGTCGAAAAAGGACAGAACTACTCTCACAGGCATAACACAGATGTATCTAGTAAAACTCCACGCACATTTTATCGAAGAAAAACTACAATCTTTGCGGGAAAGGCGTACAACAACCACACAACATTTCAAATGATATTTTCTCACGCAGAGCTATCCCAAAACAAACATAGCACACATTTACAAGGAGAACAAGCAATAATCATGCAATCAATATAAAAGAAATAGCTAAAAAGGGAAAAACGGCTCATGCCTGTTCCTCCTGATTCAACATCGCCCCTCCTACCTCTTCCATGAGTTACATCGTAAAACAAGTAAGGTCTCAATAGAGAATCTTTGTAATAAATTTCATCAGGTCTCCTGGTAACACTCTTACTGTCACTTAATCGATTTTGATAAAAATATCTTGAAGGAGAATCCGAATTTGAGGATGCATTCGATACTGAACAGATAACAACATAGTTGGACAACCTGCTTGTTGGAAGCACTCAAAAAGGCTTCTACTATACTGCAACATGCCTGCTACCTGGCTAATTACTGTTGCAGGCCATTGCTGTGGATCCCCGACAAGAACACACCTCGCAGCACCCAATGAAAGTGGAGGTAACACGCCTACTTCACTAGCTTGCAGCTTCATCTATAACCACCATATCAAACCCATGGAAACCATGGTGAAGGATAGGTGGATTCCACCCACTCCCAAACTCCCTCACATAAAGATAGAAAACATTAAATACCACCCAAACATACTTCCCTCCTTCCAAGGGCCTGCAGACCCAAGAAAAACGTGCCCAACACTCCACCTATACGCATTGAAAGAACAATAAAAGGGAGACCAGGTCCTTCCACCAACCACCAGCTAACAACCTAGTTGACTGCAAAGCTAGGCAAGGGAAAAATAATGGCGCATAGGAAGGAGAAGAGAAAAAAAGATGTTTTCTTTATTAAGTTGGTTACAAAGCATTAAAAGCACATGACTAAATTTTAATAACTCCACCCTCCACGCAGCCAGACAACACAAATAAGGCCCCCAATAACAATAATAAAAGGGATTCCCACCAGCCCACGCCAAGCATGGCATCAATGCAAAATGATTAAACAAACTGGTGGTAAACCAAACTCCACGCCAAGAAGGAGATAAAACTGACCGTAATAATTTTACAAGTCTGTGGATGAGGGACGTGGCCTAAAAAGGATTTAATAATTCAACACAAAATTTCATAATTTATTTACACAAATGAAAAAAAACTATAACTGATACGAATTCATTTATTATCCCCCTTTTTTTTTATTATTATTATGCTTAAAACGTTCTAACACCAATACGAACTAATCAATGGTGCCAAAACAAAAATCTCTTACTCGAGAGCTCGAGTAAAAAAAAAAAACGATCATTAATAATAAGGCTAAGCGAAATAGTTTGTAGGTAATTACTAACAATATTGATAACATAATTAGTCACTAACACAAATAATCGTCAATCCAAAATAAATTTCAAAGTTATTTTTATCGTTAATATCTTTTGAGTATATTATAAATCACATTTAAAAAGAACCAACAGGCGAGTTCAACAACTAAAAAAATTATTATTATTATTATTATTACAATAGCTTACTCCATATAATTCACATAAGCTAAAAGGTATAAGAAATTTTGTATGATTACTATTCAACCCGAGAAGATTAAATCGCAAACAGACGAGCAAGCTAGAGGAAGTAAGAATCGAATTGCCCATTACTCACAATGATTAAAACAACATGTGAACATGCCTAAGCAACCAAGGGAAGAAAACTAGAGTTTGACATTCCAAAGTGAACACGAAGCAGGGAACGACCATGGCACCAAGACGGGTAACCCCTTCTTCAAATAAGCAGGGGTTCATTCTACTACATGATGAGAGCGAAACAACCAGAAGAAATACTATAGATACAATTACTAAAAGAAGAACGATCATACTCGACAATAAGGTAAAACAATAATACTATAAAATAGAGGCCAATCAATAATTAAATTAAAATAACATTGTTATCATTATATACTATAAATATAAACAATTTCTACTCACACCAATAATGGCCAAAGATCCGGCTTAACTATGCGACAACAAGATCCTTCTTTAAATAGGTTAACACACAGGACATTACACAGTCCACACACAGAGGTGTCAATGATGACTTGAGAATGTAAGAAGGAGAGGGAAGGTTCTAAAACATCACTGAGACAAGATCTAAGACAACAGAAATTCACATGACCATTCAACACTAAACAAAAATGGTCATTGTGACAAGAACTAGGGTACACGCCGAACGGGGCATTACATTATCCTCCCCTTAAGAAAAGAATCATCCTCGATGCGACATAACATAGTGGAAAAAGAAATGGTTTGCAATCAAGAAACAGTACGGGAGAAAGTACACTCTATGGTTTAAAATTTTAGTTGATTAATGCACGACCACATGGTAGCCTTAGGAACATTAGGTAGAAATTTTAACTTTCAAGAGGGTCTCGTGAAGATATACGAGTTCCCTCTTATTTATTATTTCATTAGTTTCTTTCCATTAGCATTATTCTTAATTTAATTTTTAAAAAAAAATCACCATTCAAGAGTTTTGGTTTATTCCTTATTGTGGGTGCCCAACATGAACTGCTAACACAACACCCTATCAGGTTCAAAAAGACACTACAGATTGACAAGCACACAAGTATATACTTCATGATTGTATTACACCACAAAAGGTTACTCAAATACAGAATGGAATAGGCACAGTCCACATAACATAGTACTCATCACACATCAATGACTGACATACAAAATACTCGAACAAAAGAGTACTACAATCCACCAGACATTTCCTCAATTCCACGTATGAGGATTTTCCATGACTCATAAAAACTACATGTACATAGGGTCCACAAGGGCATCAATGCCATAACCACAACATCACAACACATATCCTTCTAACATGAGTAACACATACATCAAAATACCACTACCAAAACATCACAATAACTCAACATATATCCCAAAACATCAACCATACAGACAAATATCTTATGTCTCCCTCAAGTCTCTTATGCCTCCCTCAAAATCTTATGTCTCCCTCAAGTCTCTTATGCCTCCCTCAAACTCTTATGTCTCCCTCAAGTCTCTTATGCCTCCCTCAAACTCTTATGCCTCCCTCAAGTCTCTTATGCCTCCCTCAAACTCTTATGCCTCCCTCAAGGAGGCTAATTGTCCCTATGGCCCAAGACACATAGAGTTCAAACACTCCTAACCCAAGTGACATAATAACGCGTGGTTCAACAACCCGCTAGTTATTTGTAACTCCTTGGGGCGTACCCCCATACAACGAAGCGGGTCCATAGGCCCAACCATTCCATGGTGCATCCCATGACCCTATTCCACACATCACAACAATAGAACCAGCACAACAATCCAATCTAAGTGCCAAGTGGCAAAGTACAAGCCTTGGGCAAGGCGGTAAAATCTTAAAATTTAAAAGAAGATCCAAAACCAAGCAAAATAAATGGCCAAATAGCCATAGTTAGTGTCAAAATCCGCATGTTAGTACCAAAACCAAGGAAATGCCCAAAATTGTAAAGCATGGCAATCAAGAAAAGCTGCTGGTCCTTACAAAATAAAGTAAAAAGCTCAATTTATGAATAAAATCAACTTATAATAATGTCACATTACGATAACTGTGTGGCCTTATCTGGCCTCCAAGGGGTACTCAACGAGTTGCTAGCACTCGGAACATCGAGCCTCAGCTCGTAAAATACATATCAATAATACAACTGTCATAATCATCCCACCACCACTTTGACAAGGCTAAACATAGTCATAGTTGCACTTAGGTTGCATACATACAACCACATAGGGAGAGAGGAAAGAATCACATGTTATCTACTAAACCGAGTTTCAGCTCGAGTTATTGACCCATGGTACACCATTCCTCACTCTCAACATACACTTCTACCGATTACCCTCAGGGTCGGTTAGCGTAAGGTTCACAACATAACATGTAACTACATCACTAACACAATGGTGGTACATATACAAGGTAGATCACAATCATACATTCACTGAGTGTAACACATCACTTTACCACATTTTGCAGCAGAGTGCAATCACTATACTTTGGGGTTCATACGCTCACCGCATGACCCTAAATCACGACATGAATCATTACATATTACACACATCATACTTATGATGAACATAGTAACACCACAACATAACATCCATTGCTACATAGCAAGGTGATACACACATCTCATCAAAACATGATAAAACATCATGATATAACTTATTTCTTTTAACATCAATCTAGTCATACAACACATTGATACACCTACATACCACAATATGCCACAATGCTCCAACACTACGTCATCCACATTATAATTCTTTTCACACATCACAAACAGTAATTCACACGTGAACTCTTCATAGAATCCACAAGAAGGAGAGAGAATACTCCCATCCCCAACATATCAACATGATCACAAACATGCACAAAGTGACATACACATCATGTGCGTTCACAATATCACAATTATGACATGGATCACATCACGCTTAAAGCACATTACTCTTCCAATATCTACCACCATCATGCAACATCATCATCATCATGCAGTATCATCATGTAACACCACCACCACTCCAAGCTGGCCCAGAGGTTCGAGAGCATGAACCTATGCTCTGATACCAAGTGTAATGACCCAAAAATCCACACATGCTAACACATAAAAAATATAGGATAATTTTTTTTGACTTGATTGACACAAAACACGACACAACATGTCGCCACCAAGGTTACAACTAACTCTGTGAATAACTTGACACAAGGATAACCACAAAGGCAGCACGGAAACGTTCACACCCATCATGGACAATTTACTTTTCTTTTAGATAGGACAACATAGAAGTCCAACCACAGAACACACTTACAGTTAGGGCATACCACAATGAGAAATTCTTGAAGGTTATTTATTTTAATAAAACATGCAATTCTTAGCTTACGTTTTCAAGGAGACTCAGGATATGATTCGTACAATTCATCTTACCAAGCTAAGTTTATTCCTTTTACATTGAGTAATTTTATTTAAATCTTCTCTATTATGACATTTATTTGTTTAATTCAGGTTATTTAATAAAGGGGGTAAAATTAATTCCACAAGGCCATCTATCCACACTTATCTTTACTAAAACTCGCTCATACCGTTATTACAATATGGATTCACTTTCAACATACTTAAGAGAAAAATTACCAAGCACCTTGGAAAAAGGTTAGAGGGAGAAGGTTGAGTTGAAATCATCTTTAAGACCTCATTAGCTATTACCAAGATATAATTGAAACTTGAAAACTTAACCAGAATTATTAAAGATTTTACTCAGCTTTACTAAATGAGTTTTATAAAATAAAACAATTTACCTTCCAATGGCTGAGAGATAGATTGCGTGGTTTCTAAATTGTTTTCTCCTACTTATTAAATCTTATTATCTTCCAGAACTAACCATAGATTTCCCTTAAGTTCGTTTAAGAATTTCACCATGAAAGGGATAGTGTTCACTAGTGTAGCTAGGGATATCAAGTTATATAATGTTACTTAACAAAGGATAGTTTCATCTTTGATCACTTATGGAATTACATGCTCTCAAGTTGGTCACCTCTACACTAATTTATTTGCAATATAAATTTTAGTTTAACTTCTATAAGTATTAAACAACCCATTTTATTTTACTTATAACACACTATTACTAAGTCTTAGAAAGATTTAACTCAACATTTAATCGCAGGGGTAAAGTTTAACAATACTCATTTACGAAAATGAAATAAGGTTACATCAACTCTTAGAATACCGATAATCCATTAAGGTCACTCAACAAGCGGTAAACAAATTTTCTTATATTTTCAATGATAGTCAACGATCCAAGGTTTCCAAAGTTAAGATGACAAAGTCCACAATACAATATACTAAGACATTGACCCTCTTCTGAAAATTTCCACTGGACGTTACAATAGTTTAACCATAAAAAACAACGTACAAGCACCATAATGATTATCATCTATGCAACTACAACAGCCACTTCTTTCATACTTGAGCTCGGAAAATCAACCTGCAAAAACATGTTAGCTTTTGTCAGTTCAAAAGAACTGGCATGAGCATGCATTCCCTTTTCCTAGATATTTCATCCAAATTAATTGAATGACTAGTGCATGATTTCCATTCCAAGGCATAAGCAAAAGTAATTTGTATGAATGTAAACAAAATAGATATCTAGTTAACAAAAGGCACACTGCAGGACATATGAAAGCCAAAATTGTGCATTTTCTATCCAAGGTTACCCTTACACCATACATTCTAAATTATAACAAATTTCCCACATAATACACCTTTTTATTTTCCTTAAGTAAGATAGCGATAGCAGCTTCACATTCACAAAACAGAATAAAGGAATCGTACTACAACCACCCGATATGGAATAGTAAATTCTCCTGATAATGCAAAAAGAAGGTAACAAATTTTATTATTCCGAACATCCCTACTCAGACCAAGAGTGCCACACAAGCCCACAAAAACTCATACAGCCTATGGGGGGTATGGCCACTCAAGGACCCAATTCAAAGATCATGTAAAAAGGAATGCATTGCACATGCGTACACCTTAAAGAATGCAGCTGATGTTTTTTTTTTTGATTGTTATACCCTATATATATATATATATTCAAGGTTAAACAACGTCCACGTATGATAAGTTGAAACTTTGAAAGCACTATTAAGCCTGCAAGTACCAACTCGAACATCCCTCAACGAAAAACCCTTCATTCCCAACATAATAAATATTTCAATGTTATACACTATTAACTTACTTGCTGAAATAACGAAGAAAGGTCTCATAAAACATTGTTGCTTTGGGGTAAATGTAATTTACCTTTCACAGTCCCCAAAAGCATCTCAAGCCTCAGACTTAGTTCCATGTTCACCACATCCAACATATACTTCATTGTTTGTTGCTCGGAAGGGGTAAAACACTGTTCATGCACTCACTACCGTGGGTGCATCCGACAAGGAAAGGCTTTTCTTATAATAAAAAAAAATTTAAGTAAACTTACACAGTTATGTCGGGCGCATAGGATATCCCATGTACAAAATGAGAGTCCCTTGAATACTTTAAGTATTTTCTCCAAAGGTTTGAGTAAGGTTTTCCTTATAACAAACCCTCAAATTTTCCATCACAAAGAAGTCGGTGGACCTTTCATAAGACCAGTTAGGGAGATAATACAAATGTAGGACTGACGAGGATATCCCTTGGCCAGGGTACTAAAATTTTAAGGTAAGCAAGTTAGATTTGGCCAAGAAAAACGTTTGGATAAGACGTTGTCGAAAACCCACTATCTAGTCACAGCCGGTCACATCCGACAAGCATAATACACAGTTCGTTAAAGCTTCTAAAAAGAATAGAAATTTATGATGTTCCAACCTTGTAGTCGACCTCCCAGGTCTGAAATTGGGATGAGATTATACCAAATTAGATTGCTAAAAAAAGGATGAGCAAGGGTCTCTCTAGTATCATTTCCAAGTCAAATTAATTCTAGACAGTGATAACATCATAAGGCAACCAATACCCAACTTCTCATGAGATAAATATTTTTATTCATTTATTTATTATTTTTTTTATTTTTTAAGGAGGAAAAAACTTAAGCAAACAATAACTCATTGCCACGTTGAAGATGGTCCAATACCAGGTCGAAAAAGGACAAAACTACTCTTACAGGCATAACACAGATGTATCTAGTAAAACTCCACGCACATTTTATCCGAGAAAAACTACAATCTTTGTGGGAAAGGTACACAACAACCACAGAGCATTTTAAAAGATATTTTCTCATGCATAGATATCTCAAACAAACATAGCAACACATTTACAAGGAGAACAAGCAATAATCATGCAATCAATATAAAAGAAATAGCTGGAAAAGGGGAAAAACGGCTCATGCCTGTTCCTCCTGATTCAACATCGCCCCTCCTGCCTCTTCCATGAGTTACATCGTAAAACAAGTAAGGTCTCAATAGAGAATCTTTGTAATAAATTTCATCAGGTCTCCTGGTAACACTCTCATTGTCACTTAATCGATTTTGATAAAAATATCTTGAAGGAGAATCCCGAATTTGAGGATGCATTCGATACTGAATAGATAACAACATAGTTAGACAACCTACTTGTTGTAAGCGCTAAAAAAGGCTTCTACTATACTGCAACATGCACCGCTACTGGCTAATCATTGTTGCGAGGCCATTCTTGTGGATCCGGACAGAACACATCTCGCAAAGACCCAATGAAAGTGGAGGTAACACTCTACTTCACTAGCTTTTAGCTTCATCTATAACCACCATATTAAACCCATGGAAACCATGGTGAAGGATAGGCGGATTCCACCCATTCCCAAACTCCCTCACGCAAAGACAGAAAACATTAAATATAACCCAAACATACTTCCCTCCTTCCAAGGGCCTGCAGCCCAAGAAAAACATGCCCAACACTCCACCTATACGCATTGAAAGAACAATAAAAGGGAGATCAGGTCCTTCCACCAACCGCCAGCTAACAACCTAGTTGACTACAAAGCTAGGCAAGGGAAAAATAATGGTGCATAGGAAGGAGAAGAGGAAAAAAATATGTTTTCTTTATTAAGTTGGTTACAAAGCATTAATAGCGCATGACTAAATTTTAACAACTCCACCCTCCACGTAGCCAGACAACAAAAATAAGGCCACCAATAACAATAATAAAAGGGATTCTCACCAGCCCACGCCAAGCATGGCATCAATGCAAAATGATTAAACAAACTGGTGGTAAACCAAACTCCACGCCAAGAAGGAGATAAAACTGACCGTAACAATTTTACAAGTCTGTGGATGAGGAACGTGGCCTGAAAAGGCTTTAATAATTCAACACAAAATTTTATAATTTATTTACACAAATGAAAAAAACTATAACTGATACGAATTCATTTATTATCCCCTTTTTATTATTATTATTATTATTATTATTATTATTATTATGCTTAAAACGTTCTAACACCAATACGAACTAATCAATGGTGCCAAAACAAAAATCTCTTACTCGAGAGCTCGAGTAAAAAAAAACGATCATTAATAATAAAGTGAAATAGTTTGTAGGTAATTACTAACAATATTGATAACATAATTAGTCACTAACACAAATAATCGTCAATCCAAAATAAATTTCAAAGTTATTTTTATCGTTAATATCTTTTGAGTATATTATAAATCACATTTAAAAAGAACCAAAAAGCGAGTTCAACAACTAAAAAATTATTATTATTATTATTATTACAATAGCTTACTCCATATAATTCACATAAGCTAAAAGGTATAAGAAATTTTGTATGATTACTATTCAACCCGAGAAGATTAAATCGCATACAGATGAGCAAGCTAGAGGAAGTAAGAATCGAATTCTCCATTACTCACAATGATTAAAACAACATGTGAACAGGCCTAAGCAACCAAGGGAAGAAAACTAGAGTTTGACATTCCAAAGTGAACACGAAGCAGGGAACGACCATGGCACCAAGACGGGTAACCCCTTCTTTAGCACAGGACAGGGTTCATTCTACTACACGATGAGAGCGAAACAACCAGAAGAAATACTACAGATACAATTACTAAAAGAAGAACGATGATACTCGACAATAAGGTAAAACAATAATACTATAAAATAGAGGCCAATCGATAATTAAATTAAAATAACATTGTTATCATTATATACTATAAATATAAACAATTTCTACTCACACCAATAATGGCCAAAGATCCGGCTGAACTATGCAACAACAAGATCCTTCTTTAAATAGGTTAACGCACAAGACATTACACAGTCCACACACAGAGGTGTCAATAACGACTTGAGAACGCAAGAAGGAGAGGGAAGGTTCTAAAACATCACTGAGACAAGATCTAAGACAACGGAAATTCACACAGCCATTCGACACTCAACAAAAAGGGTTATTGCATGACAAGAACTCGGGTACGCCGAATAGGGAATTACAAGAGGAGTCGGATATATGGTATCTCAAATACCTACAAGCAATTGTTAAAGAGACACTCGACTATACCCAAAAACACCTCTTCTCACACCACATCAATCTATCCAAGATTGCACTATTGGAGGCTTCCATATTCCTCGCAGAACAACACTTTGTTGATAAATGCTTGGGCGATTCACAGGAAGAGAAAGTTTGGAAAAATTCACACGAGTTCATACCGAATGTTTTATGGAAATAGTAGGAGTAAAAGAAACAAACATATATAGTACAGAAAGACTTTTCAATGATCCCATTTGGGGTAGGTCGAAGTGGATGCCCTGGATCTTTTCTAGCAATGTGCATAATGCACATAACACTTGCAAGGTTGTTACGGGGGTTTAACTAGTTTGTTCCAAATTGAGAAAAGATAGACATGAGTGAAGGATCTGGTCTAACTATGACGAGGGAATTACCTTTGAAGGTTGTCGTCGAGCCTCATCTTCATTATGGCCTATACTAAAAGCTCTTGTGTGTGTTTTTGAAGAAGAGTTAATCTTCTCTTTATTATCCTTATTTCGTCATAGTGAGCTATAAGATCTTGATTATAATAAAAACTATTGTCCTATTAAATATTAGCTCCTTGGAAGGTCATTAATAAGCCATGATATAATCCTCTCTTTGTATCTCGCTTACTTGATCTTTTAACTAATGGATTTGACATAATAAGTAGTATATTAGAGATTTTTATTTACATCTTTGTCTCGGTATGATGTATCCAATGAAATAACTAAAGTTATAATAAAAATAAGATAATTATTATTTGTTGCTTAAATATGCCCTTAATGTCAAAACTCACATAACAAGCTCCCTAATTACCATTCATACATTTCTTTGTTATATAATATTCTTAATGTGATTCTTCACACAACTTATCATGTCAACTCACTAAATTATTTGATTAAATATTCGAATAATTTCATATGTTTCATTACACATAGGACAATGCATACTATTCATATTAAACATGTTTATTCTTTGCAGAGTAAATATGGATTTCCTTCCACTTTTATTTTGTTTCCTTCTCTTGTTTGAATGCTATGTAATGAAATCTTTCAAAATTTTCAATTATTGTATTAATTCCCTTGCTTCTGCTACTCTAAAAACTTAATTTGACACCTACGTGTAGCTAAATGTTAAGCATTTTATTCATGTCTATATTGATCATTTAACAATTTGTCTTTGTTAAGTTCTTGTTGGCATGTATTCTTCTTAGATTGTTTGGTGTTTCGTGTTTTCATTTTTTTGGTTACATGTTTCTTTGTAATTTTTGATTTTTTTAATATCTTCAATAATTTCTCTCTTTCTTAAGTTTTTTTATTTTTTATTTTTTTATTTATTGTGAGATTGGTATCAAAGTTGTACGATAAATACGGTCATTTCCAATACCATACCAATGTCAAATGTAAAATTATAGCATTTAAAGAACATTCCAAGACTTAGTAGTTGAGTGATTACTACACTTTTGTTAAAAAAAAGAGAAATAACAACAACGAGACCTTTAACTTGCACCAATTTTATGAGTTAAGTAAGATTTGAGGTCGAATTAAGGTTTGGACCAAGAGGAACATATTCCCATTGATTCATGTAGAAAAGAAAAGAAAGTGGACAATGTTTTCAGCTATGAAGAGCAAGTGATCATGTTTGCAAATTTGTTTTCCCATTTAGCAACCATCACCATTTTGAAATCCATTTCGAGTTATGGTTGACCTCTTTTGTAACGATTTCATAAATACTATAGTTTGTTTTTTGGGAGATTTTTCTAGTGTTTGATTTATCCTCTTCATGTGTAGAATTTTCTTCTCCCATCTACCAGTAAAGATTTCCTCCAAAATCTACGTGATATAATGTTTTGTAATGAAAACCATAATTCAAAGATAGTATTTTATAACATTTAATCATTTTACATTATCTTATGGTATAGATTGGACACCTATTATATGTCATCGGGATTCATTAAATGTTTATTTAAATTTAACCTAATTTCAATACGAGATATATTGATAGTATAGATCATTTATTCATTGTAAAACCACTTTCCATATATGTATTTTTCATTTCACGTTGATTGAACACTCAAACTTTAGAGCTAGGATTCCCTCTTTTGTGAAACCTACTATAGTTTCCCCTCCTAATCATTTGTCAAATTTTGGGGAATTATTAAAATAATTTAATAATAGGTGAATTGACATGGCCATGTGTTGGTAGGAAGAAAGTCGGGATTTTGGGGTTATGAATGAGATGGAGAGCGACACATTTTAAATGCATTTTTAGATGTGTAATTTTCTTTACATAATAATACAAAAACTTTATTTGATAACCCAAGGAATTAACCATGGTGAAACAAAAGTTAACATTGTAAATATATTAGTAATTGGTTAGTTGTAGTGAAAGTAGAACTAGATGATGAATTTTGCTAAACAGAGGTCCAATGTTAGCCATCCTAAAATCAGTCCCATTATGGGTTAAATTATCCCTTCAGATGAAGATAAATCAATAATTGGAATATCTCCTCATTTTATGTATACAAATTGGTTAACTGGATCTAAATCTATGTCCGAGGTGGGTTCAATTTCTCTCAAAGGATTTATTTCCTATCATGGTTATGTTTGTTTTTTTAGAAGAATATTAATGATGAGGAGGCATTTCTAGCTGTAATAATCTTCCTTATTCTACTTTTGACCACTGTTGTGGGTGCGGTAAACCTTTTGCAACACCATTCTCTAATAGTTTTTAAGAACCACATAAGTTTTCCTGCTCCTTATCTTATATTTTGAGTAGTTGTTGTTACTGGTTAAGACATTAAAAGTTCTTTTTCCTGCTATGCCACTTATGTCTCTCTAAGATTTTTATCTTCCACTCTTCCTCTGCATGAAACCCTATGGTTTTCTATTCTCTACCTTGTGTGAAAGTGTTTGGTGAAAATTCTCTATAATCTCCATCAAATAATCTACACGGGTTTCATACAAGCCCTCAAAAATGTTCCATGCTTCCTTTTTATCATGTAACGAATGGTCGATACGATTTTTTTGTTTACTATTTGATGGTCTCTTGAATGGAGGGGAGCCTACAATGTGCATGTGGATTGTTTGGGAGAATTCCTTGAAAAATATTTCTTCATTTTACATCCCGCATGTAGGATAGGCACACTTTTAGCCGTTCAGAGACTCGCATCATAGAGAATGAGTGTTCACAAGATTATAGAGGACGTCGGCATGCCTAATAGGCAATTGAACTATATTACGGTATGCAAAAGAGGTGTTAAAAAATTCAATTCACATTGTTGTTCCTACTTATAGATTTGTAAAAACAAACACCTTGGAAACTTGGGATAGGTATATTGGAAAGATGGGTTTGTTGGAGATTCAGATGAGTCTTTAATAAGATGTTTTATTTGCAAATGTTGTACATATGAGTATGAAACATGTAGAAACATGAATTTGGTGCGTATGCTAGTTAGCAAATAATTTCGTGGTGATGGATGAGATAATGGGCATGTTTAAATCTAGATTGGATCACCTCCCCTTCCACCTCCCTATGAAAAGACATGTTTTTCTCCCTATTTCCACTATAATTTCATATTTATGGTTTTCCCTTCATAGTGCTAGTGAAAATTTTAATTAAATGAAGAGTATGGTTATGGTTATTAAAATAACTTGTCGCACATAATGGATATATTTACCTTACATCATGTAGAACTGATATGACCCTTTTAGTGTAAGCTACACTCTACAACCATCTCATGTGACAACTATAACTTTTTGATGATAGAACTAGAAAACCATATCCACTTGATGTGAGAATTATAATTCACTTGTAATTTCATCATTTGTTTACCTTTCTAAAACTTAATAAAACATGAATTTTCAATGACGTGCAAACCACCACTCCAGACCTTGTATTAAATAAATTACAAAATTATCATGTTCACTTGTGATGTGATATGTCATGTCAATCTTGATAATTGCTTTGGATTATATTTCAACCTTGTTTCCATACACATTTTGGGGCCTAGTCATTTATTTAGCGCTTTGGTGAGTTGAGAAAATTAGAGAAGCTAGTTTGGTTTTGGGCTATGATTTACACATTGATACTATGAAAGGAAATTTTTCACTGCATATATCTATTTTTCTCTAGAAATATCATAATCACTCAACAAATTTGATAAAATCACCTCATAATTTTTTTTATAACAGGTTTTTATACGCCTCGAAATGTTCGACGACTATGTCAAACTAGCATAATTACGACAAGTGGTTTTGGAAATATAATGGCCATTTCAATCATGGTCACAAGATTTGTGTTCTATAAACTCCAAGTAGTTCAATGTAAATAGATAAATTGATGGAAATTTACAGGTGGTTTGTTTAAGTTTCAAAAAAAGGTTCTCCAACTAGGTTCCTGAGCCCCTTTGGCCAAAATGTTAAATTTTATAATATGTCAGTACTAGCGAGAATATTTCATTGGAACTTTCTCCTAGCTTAAAATCTATTGAAAAAAACATAAACTCTATTACACGACTCTATGGATCTCCTTAATGATACTTTTTTGTATTTTATTGCTTATGGAAATTTAGTGTATTTTTATCTCTCTTCTTTCTCTATCTCACTCCTGAATGTGAAATGAAACTACACTTGTGTTCTTACCTATATGGTATTGTAAAAATTTAATTTATTGTAAGGGAAAAAAACATATATGTGAAAATGATAGTCATGGGGGACTTCCATGCCAACGTTTATTTTTCGCGAGACCATGTTTATACTAAATTTTTAGGTTAGGTAATGAGAAACTTGAGGAGTAAAATGAAATTATAATCTAAATTTAAATTTTATTACTGAAAATGTGTAATCAAGATAGAATTATAATATTCCTATATTTTAGCAATAGTATTTTTTGTGTTATTAAATAAGAAGAACTCCTATCATTCTGTACATATGTTAAATATATTGATGTTGTAATTTTACTTGTAAGCTTAAAATTCATTTTTATCGTAGAATAGCATATTTATTTAATTTGGTTGAATCATCATAATTTTTTATATTGGTATGATAGTGATATAATACTTGAAAAGTAATTCTTTCGTAAGAATGTAAAGGAAAATGTTTGGGAACTGATTATATGAGTTGTGACGGTTCCTTAAAACCTTTTACACCCTTTTCAACCTTGAAGAAGTAATCATGTGTTTTTAAGAAAATGTAGTTAGTGCACTTATGATCTCGCATGTTGTTTTTAAAAATTATTTAGTGCATAAGTACATTAATATCTAACTAATAGATGGTGCAATGACACTCGATATGTAGCTGACTATGGTTTTCTTATACTACACTTAAATCTTGGTTGCTTGATAAAATAGAAACGGTCAACTCTTCCTCATCACAAAGTAAAATATTTTTCCTCTAGGTTTCTTTGACATCTTGGTTGCACTCGAGTCGAAAATCTAGTAAGAGGGAAATTGGTTACACCATTAAAGTGTGTTATGAGTCCATGTGAATTATAAATGTGCTTGGCTATCATTTTTTTCCAATTAAAAAAGAAATCCCTACCCACCATGGCCATGAAAACATCCTAACGTTCCCAAATAAAACACTCTCAACTCTGGAAAAGGATAGTGGTAAGTTATAGTTGTTGTGAGAAAAAGTGTATATTTGAATTAATTTGACAACAAGAAGCAATGGGTGAAGAGTTAAATCCTATGATAATTTTTTTCCCGTGAAATAATTAATAAAGGAAAACATGTAGGTATGAATCCATCATGAGGTTAGAATACCATTTATGCCCTATTTGTTACCCATGGAGGGTCATGTTTCATTTTGATAAAGATGAATTAGTCTCAAGACCTCTTAATAGGATTTCAGTGGATGAAAACTCGATGTATATTTCCTACCACTTGGAATGGTTCCTAGGGAAACCTTATATTGTTGTATGTGGATTTGATTTCTATATTATATTATGCCTCCTAATACTTGGGTGATCAAATATAAATGAAAATACTTTCTTATGCAGAAATTTTCCCCTTGGAGCTCCTAAATCTCTAAACGGGAAACAAAAGATCCATTACCTTGCACTTGTATTTTAATAAATTTTTATCGGCGTCTTAACAACTCAATGTAAAGATAGAAATAATAAAAATTGAAAAGAAGAACCTTAGAAATGTATGGTATTTTAGAACATAAGCACCCTAATTTTTATCAAGAGAATAAACGTATAATGTGATTGTAATACAAATAAAAGTAAAGAAACTTTCACTTGATGTGCTAATGTAGAGATTTGGAAACTTGTAAATTTAAAATGATTGGGGGTGGTTTGGCCTTGATCATTATAAGTGGAAAAAATTGTTGTTTTAACACATGGAAATCTAAAAAAATCCAAATCTTGAGATCTATTTGAATGATTTGTAAGAACTCAATACTTACTTGATGTTTCCCTCTTCACTTGACTTATACTACACTTATGTGAACATTCGTGGTTTTCAAGGTCATTTCATTCATGGAGGGAATGTGATCAATAGGGTTGGTTAACATTAACTCCTATTAATTACCAATGGATTAAACGAATAAAATTTTATTCTTTTGAAAGGTGCATAATTATGGTTGGAATAACCCCTTCCCTCTTCTTTGAGGTTGCACTTATTTCCTTCACTTTAGTTCACTAAATGTATGAAATGTGTAGGTGCTAGTAGAACTTTCTCAATTGAGGAATCTAACTAATGGGACTATTTGTGACCGTAGTGGAAAATGGTTGTAGATACTTGATATGTGTACCATCCTAAGGGAATTGTTATGCCACATTGTGAGAGGGATCAAACAAGGTAAATTTTGTAATGTTGCAAAGAATATTGGGTGATGATGAAACCTTAAGGATTATGGGATTGTACCTTTATACTCGTAAGTGGAAATTTAAAACTCATTATCAATAGTTTGTGTAATAAATATCCTTTAAAATTTATTTAAACCATGTTGTTGCACACATCAAACAATGGAGACACATGCATATGTTATTAGATGACTTTTTCTTTGTTAACTATTAATGTGGAATGAATTAAAATATTATGTGAGAAGGGTAATGTAAACTAAGATGTTTCTTACCTCGATTGGACGTCCTATGTGAACTCTTATTTTAGGTAAGTTATCGTCTCTTAAATATTTTCACATGTTTTATACTTGTGTGAATGATCAATTACATAAGATAGTTTTTGTTTCTTCGTGGCATCGTGGGTCCGTTATGTAATAAGTGTAGGTATAAGGTTTATTATTGGTCACACTTATAGACTTGGACACGACCTTTGTTTTGAAAATATTATTGGAAAGAGGTAACACAAAAAGGTTATGGAATGTAATGCACTATCATATTCTAGAGAAAAATAAACCTCATTTGTTATGAGGTATTGTTAGCCATGATGGCTATAACCATGTTTTACAAGGATATTACTTCTCAACTAATAACATGTGATGCATAAAATAGTATGGTGGTAAACCTTAGGTGCATTAATTTGTTGAAAAGGAAAGTGTTCGTGTTATTTGTGTCGATGAGTTAGGATAATATCTTTGGTGTTACATTGAATAATAATATTATTATTAATAATAAAATCACTACATTTTTGTGACATTTATAGTGGTAAAATAATAGGTGTTACAGTTGGTATCAGGGTAGAAGTTCAAGCACTTGAGACGTGAGATGTCATGTCAATCTTGATAATTACTTTAGATGATCTTTCAACCTCTTTTCCATACACATTTGGGGGCCTAGTAAGTTATTTACCGCTTTGGTGAGTTGAGAAAAATTGAGAAATTAGTTTGGTTTTGGCTTGTGAATTACAGTGATTGAAAGGAAATTTTGTCTCTGCATACCTCTTTTTTTTTATATAACTATCATAATCATTCAACTGATTTGATTAAATCACCTAAGAATTTTATTTATAACATGTTTTTATAGGCCTTGAAATGTTTGATGACTATGTCCAAGTAGCATAATTGTGACAAGTGGCTTTGGATAAATATCAGCCATTTCAATCATGGTCACAAGATTTGTGTTTTGTAAACTCCAAGTAGTTCAATGTAGATAGATAAATTGATGGAAATTTACAAGTGGTTCGTTTGAGTTTCAGAAAAAGGATCTCCAACTGGGTTTCTAGGCCACGTTGGAAAAAATGTTAATTTTTATAATATGTCAATACTACCGAGAATATTTATGTGGAACTTTCTTCTAGCTTAAAATCTATTGAAAAACCTATAAAATCTATTACATGACTCTATGGATCTCCTTGATGATACAATTTTGTATTTTATTGCTTATGGAAAATTAGTGTGTTTTTATCTCTCTTCTTTCTTTATCTCGTTCCGACTTGAATGTAAAATGAAACTACACTTGTGTTATTACCTATATGGAATTGTAAAATTTTTAATTTATTGTAAGGAGAAAACAACATATATGTGAAAATGATAGTCATAGGGGGAATTCCATTCCAGGTTTTATGTTTCGTAGACCATGTTTATACTAATTTTTTAGGTTATAGGTAAGGAAGCATGAATAAAATGGATGTTGGCAATCTAAATTTAAAGTTTATTATTGATAATGTGTAATCAAGATAGAATTATATAGTCCCGTATTTTAGCAATAGTATTTTTGTTTTATTAAATAAGAAGAACTCCTATCATTACGTACATATGTTAGATATATTGATGTTGTAATTTTACTTGTAATCTAAAAATTCTGTTGTATTGTAGAATAACAAATTTAGGTAAGCTGGGGTGAATCTTAATAATTTTCTATATTTTTATGATAGTGATATAATACTTGAAAAGTAATTATTTCGTAAGCATGTAAAGGAAAATGTTTGGGAATTTATTGTATGGGTTATGAAGGTTCCTTACAACCTTTTTATGCCATTTTCCACCTTGAATAAGTAATCATGTGATTTCAACATAACGTAGTTAGTGCACTTATGATCTTGCATGTTGCTTTTAAAAATTAATTAGTACATAAGAAGGTTAATATCTAACTGATAGATGGTGCAATGACACTCGATATGTAGCTAACCATGGTTTTCTTATACTATGATAAATTCTTGGTTCCTTGATAAAATAGCAATGGTGAACTCTTCCTCATCTAAAATTAAAATATGTTTCGTCTAGGTTTCTTTGACATCTTTGTTGTCTAGAGTCAAAAAATCTAGTAAGAGGAAATTGCTTACGCAATTGGAAAGTCCTATAAGTCCATGTGAATTATAAGTGTGCTTAGCTATCTTATTTTTCCAATTAAAAAAACACTCCCTACCACCATGGGCATGAAAACATCCTAACGTTTCCAAATAAACCAATTTCAACTCTGGAAAAGGATAATGGCGGGTTATAGGTGTTGTGAGGAAAATGTATATTCAAAGTAATTTGACCACAAGAAGCAATGGGTGAAGAGTTAAATCCTATCATAGTTTTTCCTTGTGAAATAATTAATAAAGTACAATATGTAGGTGTGAATCCTTCATGAGGTTAGAATACCACTTATGCCCTATTTCTTACCCATAGAGGGTCATGTTTCATTTTGATGAAGATGAATGAGTCTTAAGACCTCTTAAGAGGATTGCGGTGGATAAAAACTCGATATATATTTCCTACCACTTGGAATGGTTCCCTAGGGAAACCTTATATTGTTGTCTGTGGATTTGGTTTTTATATTATATTATGCCTCCCGATAATTTGGTGCTCAAATATTAATTAAAATACTTTCTTATGCAGAACTTTTCCCCTTGGAGCTCCTAATTCTCTAAATGGGAAACAAAAGATCCATCACCTTGCACTTGTATTTTAATCAATGTTAAAGGGAGACTTAACAACTCAATGTAAAGGTAGAAATAATACAAATTAAAGAGAAGAAATTTAGTAATGTACGGTCTCTTAGAACATAAGCACCCTAATTGTTATCAAGTGAATAAACATATAATGTGATTATAATACAAATAAAAGTAAAGGAAATTTCACTTGATGTGCTAATGTACAGATTTGGAAACTTGTAAATTGAAAATAATTGGGGGTGGTTTAGTGATCATTATAAGTGGAACAAAAGTTGTTTTAACACAAGGAAATATAAGAAAAATCTAAATCTTGAGACCTATGTGAATGATTGTTAAGAACTCAATATTTACTTATTGTTTTCCTCTTCACTTACTTTAGACTACACTTTGGCAAAAGCAATCGTAGAGTGAATATTATCAATAGGATTAGTTAGCATTAACTACTATTAATTACCAATGGATTAGATGAATAAACTTTTATTCTTGTTAAAGGTGCATAGTTATGGTTGGAATACCCCCTTCCCTCTTCTTTGAGGTTGCACTTATCTCTTTCACTTTAGTTCACTAAATGTATGAAATGTGTAGGTGTTAGTAGAACTTTCTCAATTAATGAATCAAACTAATGTGACTATTTGTGACCGTAGTGGAAAATGGTTGTTGATAGTTGATATGTGGACCATCATAAGGAAATTGTTATGCCACATTGTCAAAGGGATCAAACAAGGTAAATTTTGTAATGTTGCAAAGAATATTTGGTGATAATGAAACCTTAAAGATTATGGGATTGTAAATTTATACTCGTAATTTGAAATTTAAAACTACTTATCAATAGTTTGTGTAATAAATATCCTTTAAAATTTACGTGAACCATGTTGTTGCACACCTCGAACAATGGAGACACATGCATATGTTATTAGATGAGTTTTTCTTCATTAACTATTGTTGTGGAATGACTTAAAATATTATGTGAGAAGGGTAACATAAACTAAGATTTTTCTTACCCCGATAGAACATCCTATATGAACTCTTATGGTAGGTAAGTTATCATCTCTTAAATATTTTAACATGTTTTATGCTTCGTGAATGATCTCTTACGGAGGATAGTTTTGGTTTCTTCGTGGCATTGGGGGTATATTTCCTAATAATTGTAGGTATAAGGTGAATTATTGGTCACACTTACAGACTTGGACCCAACCTTTGTGTTATAAATCTAATTGGAAAGAGGTAACACGAAAAAATTATGGAATGTAATGCATGGTCAAATCCTAGAGAAAAATAAACCTCATTTTTCTAAGATATTGAGAGAAACGATAGTTGTAACCATGTTTTACAAGGATATTACTCCTAAACTAATAACATGTGATGCATATAAAACTATGATGGTAAACCTTGGGTAAATTGATTTGTTGCAAAGGAAAGTGTTAGTGTTATTTGTGTATCGATATGTGAGGATAATATCTTTGGTGTTACATTTAATAATAATAATAATAATAATAATAATAATAATAATAATAATAATAATAATAATAAAAATAATAAAATTGTTGGTTTTTTTATGACATTGATAATGGTAAAATAGTGGGTGTTAAAGTTGGTTTCAGGGTAGAGTTTCAAAGGCTTTTGACGTGAGATGTCATGTCAATCTCAATAATTACTTTAGTTGATCTTTCAACTTTTTTCCGAACACATTTTGGGGCCTAGTCAATTATTTTTCGCTTTGATCGGTTGAGAAATATTGAGAATTTAGTTTCGTTTATTCCTTTGATTTACACATTGATACGAAGTGAAAGGAAATTTTTCACTCCATACCTCTATTTTTATCTAGAACTATCATTATCACTCTTTGAATAGATTTGATAAAATCACCTCAGTTTTTTTTTTTTTTAATAATCAGTTTTATAGGCCTCGAGAACATTCGACGACTATATCCAACTAGCATAATTACATCAAGTGGCTTGAAATAAAATCGCCATTTCAAACATGGTCCCAAGATTTATGTTTTGTAAACTCCAAGTAGTTCAATGTAGATATATAAATTGATGGAAATTTATATGTGGTTTATTTGAGTTTCATAAAAAAGGATCTCCAGCTGGGTTTCTGGACGACATTGGACAAAATAATAATTGTGTAATGTGTCAAGATTACTAGTGAGAATATTTTAGTGGAATTTTCTCCTAGCTTAAAATCTATTGAAAAACCTATAAACTCTATTACATCACTCTATGGATCTCCTTGAAGAGACTATTTTGTATTTTATTGCTTATGGAAATTAATGTGTTTTTCTCTCTCTTCTGTCTCTATCTCGCTCCCGGCTTGAATGTGAAATGAAACTACACTTTTTTCTTACCTATATGATATTGTAAAAAATTTAATTTATATTAAGGAGAAAACAACATATATGTTATAGTGCCCACTTCCCTTCAACACATTTTTATTATTGATTTAGATACTATTGACTACGGTTATGGATATGATGTTAGATTTTACAAATACTTTGGACTATTGTTGATTTTATTCTTATATGATGCATCCGGACCATTAGAGACATTTTATATTGATGTTGTTATACTCTTGACATGGTTATTTATATATATTTCTTACATGTTATATATTTAGTCATATTGAGTAGCGCTTTGATAGTTGGATTAATTTTGTGATCTTTTTGTCATGGATGAGATGTGGAATAGTAATGTTGCTAGAAATTGTAAATAATATTGTATTGGCCTAAGATGATATTTGATTCATGTATAGGTGATTTTGGAATTAAATTTTATATTTATCATAGATGGTTTTAATGTGGCCACGAGGCCGAAGGAGGTATTCATGTGTTTTGCGGGTAAAATTATTTGCAACAAACATCGGGGTATTGGAGACCAAGTGCATTGGAATTCTAGGTGAATTCAAGAAGGGTCACCATGGTACCATGTAATTGTGTGTGTTAGAATTATTTGGTTAGGGGCAAAGTGTGACCAAGGGGTTATGTGTTGTCTTTTATTATTAGTTCCATTTTTATTAAATATTAGTATGTGTTTTTTTTAGTAATGTAATTTACGTCTCTCAATTATTTAGATTTTTGATATATGTTTCACCCCTTTATTATTAATGGGCTGTAGTGAATTAATTAAGCTAATTTAACCTTGTCTGAACTAATTAAAGATGTGACCAAAAAGGTGTTCATTTATTAGACTTTATTTACTACTGGATTTTGTGTTGTGTGTTTAATACTTGAGTTTCTAAGTGTAGTATACTCTACCCTTCATGGGAACCTCGAATTTTGCCATAGAGGCCAAATTTGGAAGCTTGTGGGACAAGTCAAACTTGTCCCACACCTCTTAAATGTCTATGCCAACCCTAGCTATGGGTTGGGGGGTAAAAATTAGACCACACTAGGTGTTTTGGGAAGAGAAAAAGGTGAAATGTTTATTACACTTTCTTTCAAGTTATTATTTTTTTCCTTACGGGGTGTGGGCTTAGATGGTGTATGTAAGTAACTCGTCATTCCTTCAACCACTTATTAAATGTGCATTGGAATATGAGGTTGACCAAGGTGATGTGGAGTGGAGAGGAAATGAGGTGGCATCCTACTTGGAGCCACATCATCCTCATATCTCCTTTTTATTTATAGAAATCGCTTGCTTGTTTGGGGGTTACTTCAATATTTTGGTGCTCTTGTATTTTTGGGGGAGAGTTAGAGGATTTTGAGAAAGCTTGTGGATTGCTGGAGCTTTTGGATGCTTTCTTAGTTTTGAGGAGCTTGGAGACTTAGTCTTGGAACAAACTCTACTATAGAAAGGTAGGAGCTTTCCCCTGTGTATGTTATGCTTTATTTTTGTGTTTATATGCTTGTGTGGAGTATTGTTTTCTTTGGAATGCTTGTTGAGTGTGGGTAGATTTCCTTAGTTTTTAAGTAGGAGGAGACTATGGGGAGATTTCATGTAGGGAGGCATAATATTTTACCCTTTTTATGGAGGGAGTTCGGGTTGGATGGCCCACCTTGTGCAAGGAATGCTTTCTTTTCTTATTGTTTTTGTTATGAGAGGAGGCACAAGAGATTCAGGGAGGCATAAGAGTATATGAAGGCATAAGGGGTATTTGAGGGAGGCATAAAATTGTGTAGGGGATTTGAGATATGCATTAGAGGCTTCAACATTGGCATCCATTCCCATTGGAAGGCATAAGTGGCCTCCCATAGGTC
Organism: Taxus wallichiana var. yunnanensis; assembly: GCA_018340775.1. Taxonomy (NCBI): domain Eukaryota; kingdom Viridiplantae; phylum Streptophyta; class Pinopsida; order Cupressales; family Taxaceae; genus Taxus; species Taxus wallichiana. Next base: position 306,973,143 of record CM031243.1, on the reverse strand, counting down.
TTGCTCTTTTGGCTTTCTTGATAAGCCTTGTTATATTGATGTGTTGTTGATTCTTCTTACTTGTGTTGTTGTTTTGTTTGAATGTGGATGGTATGGATTGTGAATCTATTTTATTAACTATTGTGGAAGTTTGTTTGTTGCCATGTGTTGAAATCATGTTCCATTGTGATGTGGTTGAGGCTTGTGGGCCAATGAAGAGGATGGATTCTCCTCTTCATTGGATGTATTGGTTGGGTGGAGAGCATTGCCTCTCCCCCATTTTGTTGTGAATCAAACAATCTTGAGAGAGCTATCTTGCTTGGAGTTGTGGAGCTTGGAGTGTTGTTAGAGACCTTGAGAAATTATCCTTGTGAAGAAATTTATTATATTCCCACTTACGGTGGAGGAAATTTTATTATTGTAGTTTTCTTTATTTACATTCTTGTGTTATTTTCCACCTTGAGTGGATGATATTGTAATAATTTTGTGGAGAAGAGTTTACATTAAAATATGTGTATATTGAAAAGAGAAAGAAAGATTTGTGTGAATTAGTTGTGAAATGGAAAAGAAAGTTTTCTTCATTGTGAATATTGTAGCATTGTATAAGAGAAGGAAAAAATAGAAGTTTAATGAAATTGAACTTGTATAGAAAATAGCATTGCATGGAAAAACAAGTTATTGTAGCCATTTGAATATATTTGCATTATAGTGAAATGAAAAAGAGAACAAGTTTGAATATATTGTATTTAGAAATGTTGATTTTTTTATATAGCAAAAAAATGACAATGTAAAGTAATAGATTTAAATACCTTACTCTTGAAATGGAAATAAGAATCTAGTTTAAAAATGTTATTATTCTTGTAAGTAGATGAGTTTTATTAGAGTTGATAATACTTTAAAATGAGTAGATTTAACTAAGAAATGAATAAAAGAGCAATAAACCTCAAATCTGGAACTCTAAATGAACAAAAACAAACTCAGAATGCATTTTTAAACCTTTTGGTAACTTTTAGTTTTATGGATTTCTCGGGTTTTAGGTTTTGTTTTCTTGAAACAAGTCTACCGCCCCGTGCGGTGTGGCGGTCAATAACCACCACTCAGGCTAAGGAAATGGTCTCAAAACCACCGCTCAGTAGGGTGGTGGTCTCGTGGTTTGTCACCCAAGTAGGGCGGCGGTCCAAGGACCACCGGTCTACTGGGTGGAGGTTTTGTTACTTATGACAGAACTCTCGCTAATCCGCACATGTGCGTAATTTTTTACTAGTTCCCTTTAATTTATAAGATATAAAATTTATGTGTTAACTACCAACAATCAAAACAATGAGTAATCCTATGGATTTGAATAATAAAACATACAATGGTGGATCTAAAACTAGTCTTTTTCATTTATAACAATGGGGTAGGGTTTGCCCCATATTTAAAATCCCAAATATACATGGTTTGTGATAAAACCAGATTGGGGAAGAGAATCCTCCCAATATTTGAATGAAAATGAAAACAACATTAAAACCCACAACCTAAACCTTCCAAGCTTGGTCCTTGTGGAGTCCTCCATGATTTCTTCCTCCTTTATCTCATGGCCTTCTCCTCTCCAACCTCTTTTTTTTAGCAAAAGGAAATAGAGCAAATGAGAACAATAGAATGAAAAAAGTTTTAATAGAATTCCATAATGATTATATAGCTAGGTTTGGAACCATAGGATCTAGTAGCCAAGATGGATTTGATCTAAGGGTGAAGGATTGACCCTACTTTTACTAGGTAGAAATGTATTTTAAATATTTAATTTAAAATCCCTAAAGCTATGTGTAGATGGGTGATGGGCCATTTAGTTTCCTAGGGGTGTAATGTCCTTATTAATCCTTAATATGTTGTAGGAATTGAATAAAAGGACTTTTAAACTATTAGGATAATGAAACTAGAGTAATTAAGCACAAGGTTAACCATATTAATGTCGAGAATTGCTAGGATGAGCATCAGTACCGTGATAAAGATGAGAGGTAGTATTGGTGGTATTTCAAGCTCTATATTATTTGATCTGGTTTATCTAATTCTTTTATTGCACCATCCTTAGTAGAGCATTGAAGGATAGTGGCGGTTAGGAAAGGTCGTAATTGGGATGTTGAGATGGCTTCAGAGCCATAATTTTTGTAGACTCCTTAGTTAAGGAGTGTGTAGTGGATTTGGGACCCTTCACCACTACTTCGGATCTTCGAATCCTTCCTTTAGGATCATATGGTGTCATTTTGGGCATGGACTAGTTGTCTGCTCATAGAGCTAGAGTGGATTGTTACCATAATACTATTGCTTATATAGATGATCTAGGAGTGGAGTCAGTGATAGTAGGGGTTAGGAGGCCCGTTTCTATTTGCACCATCTCCACTATGCAGCTTAAACGGTGTGTGTGATAGGGTTGTCAGATATATGTTGTTACGGTTAGTGATAGATTTGAGGATGAGTCTAGTGGACCATCCCTTGATGACCATCACTTTTTGAGATAGTATGTTTATGTTTTTACAGGAGAGCTACCAGGGTTACCTCCCCCACGTGACATATATTTCCACATAGATCTGGTTCCAGGCTCAGAGCATATCTCATGAGCACCTTATCAAATGACTACTCCTGAGATTTGTGATCTCAAGTTGCAGCTTGAGGGCCTTCTAGAGAAAGGCCTAATTCATCCTAGCATATCCCCTTGAGGTATACTGGTGATATTTTTGAAGAAGAAGGATGGATCTCTATGGTTGTGTATTGATTACCATCATCTTAACAAATTAACAATCAAGAATCGTTACCCTTTTCCATGTATTGATGATTTATTTGATCAGATGAAGGGGGCTATAGTTTTCTCCAAGATAGATCTTAAGTGAGGGTATCACCAACTCAGGATTACGGAGCCGGATATTCATAAGACCACCTTCCCTACGTGATATGAGTTCATAGTAGTACCTTTTGGTTTGACGAATGCCCCAACCATGTTTATGAGATTGATGAATGGGGTATTCAAGACTTTTCTAGATTTATTTTTCTCATCTTCGTTGATGACATTTTGATTTACTCATGTACACGTGAGGAGCATGAGCACCTTTGCTAGTTTCTTTAATGTCTTCGTGAGCAACATATTTATGGTAACTTGGAAAAGTGTGTGTTCTTTCAGACAGAGGTGCAATATTTTGGCAACATCATTTCTGGGGAAGGTATCGTAGTCAATCCTTCTAAGATTAGAGCCATCATGGATTGTCCAACACCCACTAGTGTGACCGAGGTGCGTAGCTTCATGGGTTTAGTAGGATATTATAGAAGATTTTTCCAAGACTTTTCACGGATTACGTACCCCATTATTTCCCTTAGGTAGAAAGGGAAGAAGTTTTTGGTCGAGATAGTTGTGAGTAGGCCTTTAGGACGGTGAAGGAATGCCTCATGAAAACACCTATTCTAGCAAGTGTTAGATCCGCAAGCTGATTTCTACATTTTACTGAGATGCTTCTTTGGCATGACTTGGTGGTTTGTTGATACATGAGGGCAGAGTAGTTGCTTTTGAGTCTCACAAACTCAAGGATTATGAGATCAATTATCTGAATCATGATCTTGTGCTTGCAGTAGTGGTACATGCCTTAGTGCGGTGGAGTCATTTTCTTATTGGCCAAAGATTTACACTTAGGACTGATCACTTGACTCTTTGCCACCTCTTCACATAGCCTAATCTCAATGCTTGTCGCGCAGCATTGGATGGAGTTGCTTTGTGAATATGATATGGAGATAGAGCATGTGAAGGGGAAGGAGAATGTGGTTGCGAGATGACTTGAGTAGATGGAGACACATGACTATGGCTACTTCAAGGTGACATAGATTTATGGAGCAAGATTTTGTAGTAACTTCCTCAGAACAATTTATACCTTTCATCCATATCATAGAATGAGTCTCGAGACCCCTTGAGGGGAGATTTGATGGATTTTTAGTAGAGGAAGTTAGCCCTCTTAGACATAGAGGTCAGATATATGTTCCTAGAGATGGAAGCTTGAGACAGGACATTTTAACAGAGGCTCATCATGAACCTTATTCAGCCCATCCCAACGTAAAGAAGATGCATGCCACTTTGAAACATGTATATAATTAGAGATGACTTCAGAGAGATGTGGCTTATTTTGTGTCATGCTATTTAGAGTGTCATAGGATGAAGGCTGAGCATCACCATCTAGCTGGCCTTCTCTTTCCTCATGCCATACCGGAGTGGAAGTGGGACACCATTTCCATGGACTTCATTTTTGGGTTGCCAATGTCAAGATACCACCATGACACCATCATGGTCACGGTGGATAAGTTTAAGAAAGTAGATCATTTTTCTCTGGTGAAGACCACCTACACAGCCAATGCAGTGGTATGGGTATATATTGATGAGATTATCATATTGCACAAGATTCCATGGAATATCATTTGTAATTGTGACCCATGCTCTCGAGATGAAGATCAATTTCAACATAGCGTATCACCTTCAGAAAAATGGACAAACCGAGCGGGTGAATCGGATCCTGGATGACATGCTTAGATGTACATTATGGATCACCGGTCGAGATGGGAGGAGTATCTGTATTTGGTGGAGTTTTCCTATAATAATAGTTTCCATAGTTTTATAGGCATGACTCCTTTTAAAGAACTTTATGGAAGAGAGTATAGGACACCTCTTACTTGGGACATATTAGAGGAGAGGGTTTCTCTTGGGCCAACACTATTACAAAGTATATGGAGCAAAGAAAGTTACCTTGATCGAGACAAAAATTGCGGGAGGTGCAGGACATGAACAAGAAGTATGTGGACTAGCATAGGATAGATCATAGTTTTGAGGTAGGCACAAAGGTGTTTCTTTGTGTCAGATCACATAAGATCCCTATCCATTATGGAAAAGGTTTTAAGCTTTCTCCTAGGTTTGTGGGTCCCTTTGAGATGTTGGAGCTAATTGGTCCCTTGGCCTATCGTCTAGCATTACCACCTAGCATGTCTCACATCCATGATGTGTTTCATGTTTCTAACCTTCTCACTTGCTAGATTAGATTGCATTGTAGGTGCAAGATAAGGGGCAAGTGATCTTTGAGCCCATACGCATTATAGAGCGTAGGAACTTGGGCCTTCGTGACAAAGAGATTGACTAGGTTTGGGTCTAGTGGGACAGATATGATGAGACTGAAGCTATATGGGAAGATTCTACTTTAATGAGTTCAGTTTCCACACCTATTCCAGTGACTTCTAGGAGGAATTCGAGTCTAAGTGGAGGGGGATGTAGTTCGCACTTCCTTTAGATACCTTTTTATTATTGATTTCGAAATCTTGACTACACTTATGGATATGATTATAGCTTTTGATTTAGTATGATGTTAGATGTTAGAGATACTGGACTGTTGTTGATTTGATTCTTATATGATGCATGTGGACCATTCAAGACATTTTATATTGAATTCATTGATCTTTGTTGACATAGTTATTCATATATATTTTCGACATGTGATATATTTAGCCATATTGAAAGCAGACATTTGATAGTTGGATTAATTTTGTGATCATATTGATATGGATGAAATGTGGAATACTAATGTTGATAGAAATTGTAAATAATATCATATTGGCCTAAGATGATATTTGATTCGTGTAGAGGTGATTTTGGATTTAAATTGTATATTTATTAGAGATTGTTTTAATGCAGCCACAAGGCCGAAGGAAGTATTCAAGTGTTTTGTAGGCAAAATTATTCACAACAAACATTGGGGGGATTGGAGACCAACCACATTGGAATTTTAGGTGAATTCAACAAGGGTCACCATGGCAACATGTAATTGTGTGTGTGTTAGAATTATTTGGTTGGGGAAGTTTTACCAAGGGGTCATGTTTTGTGTTTTATTATTAGTTCCCTTTTATTAAATATTATTATGTGTTTCTTTTAGTAATGTAATTTACTTGTCTCAATTATTTAGTTCTTTCATGTATGTTTTACCCTTTATTATTAATCGGTCATAGTGTCTTAATTAAGCTAATTGAACCTTGTCCTAGACTAATTAATGACGTAACCAAGAAGTAGTTCATTTATAAGACTTTATTTACTCTTGGATTTTGTGTTATGTGTTGAATCCTTGAGTTTTTGAGTGTAGTACACTCTACCCTTCATGGGAAACTCGAATTTGGCCTTAGAGGCCAAATTTGGAAGCTTGTGGGACAAGTCAAACTTGTCCCACACCTCTTAAATGTCTATGCCAACCTTACCTATGGGTTTGGGGGTCAAAAATAGACCCCATTAGGTGTTTTGGGAAGAGAAAAAGTTGAAATGTTTATTACACTTTCTTTCAAGTTATTATTTTTTTCCTTAGGGGGTGTGGGCTTAGATGGTGTATGTAAGTAGCTTGTCATTCCTTCAACCACTTATTAATTTTGCATTGGAATATGAGGTTGACCAAGGTGATGTGGAGTGGAGAGGAAATGAGGTGGCATCCTACTTGGAGCCACATCATCCTCCTCTCTTCCTTTTCTATTTATTGAAATCATTTTTCTTGTTTGGGGGTTACTTCATTATTTTGGTGCTCTTGTAGTTTTGGGGAGAGTTAGAGGATTTTGAGAAAGCTTGTGGATTGTTGGAGCTTGTGGATGATTGCTTGGTTTTGAGGAGGTTGGAGACTTACTCTTGGAACAAACTCTACTATAGAAAGGTAGGAGCTTTCCCTTGTGTATGTTATGCTTTATTTTTGTGTTTATATGCTTGTGTTGAGTATTATTTTCTTTGGAATGCTTATTGAGTGTGGGTAGATTGCCTAAGTTTTGGAGTAGAAGGATACTATGTGGAGATTTCATGTAGGGAGGCATAATATTTTACCCTTTTTATGGAGGGAGTTTGGGTTGGATTGCCCACCTTGTACAAGGAGTGCTTTCTTTTTCTTGTTCTTGTTATAAGGGAGGCATAAGACATTAAGGGAGGCATAATAGTATATAGAGGTATAAGGGTACTTGAGGGAGGCATAAGATTTTGTAGGGGATTTTAGATATGCATTGGAGGCTTTAAGGTGGGCACCCATTCCCATTGGGAGGCATAAGTGGCCTCCCCATAGGTCTTGCTCTTTTGGCTTTCTTGATAAGCCTTGTTATATTGTTGTTTTGTTGATTCTTATTGCTTGTGTTGTTGTTGTGTTTGAATGTGGATGGAATGGATTGTGAAACTATTTTGTTAAGTATTGTGGAAGCTTGTTGTTGCCATGTGTTGAAATCATCTTCCATTGTGATGTGGTTGGGGCTCGGGGGCCAATGAAGAGGATGGATTCTCCTCTTCATTGGATGTCTTGGTTGGGTGGAGAGCATTGCCTCTCCCCCATTTTTGTGAATCAAAAAATCTTGAGAGAGCTATCTTGCTTGGAGTTGTGGAGCTTGGAGTGTTGTTGGAGACCTTGAGAACTTATCCTTGTGAAGAAATTTATTGTATTCCCACTTAGAGTGGAGGAACTTGTATTATTGTAGTTTCCTTTATTTACATTCTTGTGTTATTTCCCACCTTGAGTGGATGAATTTGTAATAATTTTGTGGAGAAGAGTTTACATTCAAATATTTGTATAATGAAAAGAGAAATAAATAATTGTATGAATTATTTGTGAAATGGAAAAGAAAGTTTTCTTCATTTTGAATATTGTAGCATTGTATAAGAGAAGGAAAAATAGAAGTTGTAAGAAGTTGAACTTGTATGAAAAATAACATTGCATGGAAAACAAAGTTATTGTAGCCATTTGAATATATTTGCATTATAGTGAAATGAAAAAGAGAACAAGTTTGAATATATTGTATTTATAAATGTTGATTTTTTTATATAGCAAGAAAATGACAATGTAAAGTAATAGATTTAGATACCTTGCTCTTGAAATGGAAAGAAGAATCTAGTTAAACAAATGGAAATTATTCTTGTAAGTACATGAATTTTATTAGAGTTGAAAATACTTTAAAATGAGTAGATTTAACTAAGAAATGAATAAAAGAGCAATAAATCTCAAATCTAGAACTCTAAATGAACAAAAACAATCTCAGAATGCATTTTTAAGCCTTTTGGTAACTTTTAGTTTAGGGAATTTCTTATGTTTTAGGTTCTATTTTCTCGAAACAAGACCGCCGCCCAATGTAAAGCGGTGGTCCCATAACTAGTGCTTTGAGGCTAAGATGGTGGTATCTCGAACTTCCTCTCAATAAGGGGGAAGTCCATGGTTTGTCAACTAGGCAGGGCGGCGGTTCTAGGACCTTCGAGTATTCTCGGCGGTGGTTCTATCACTTATGACATTTTTCCGCGGTTCCATGCTTGTGTATAATTTTACCGGATCCCTTTAATTTATAAGATGTAAAATTTATGTATTAACTACCATCAATAAAAAAAATGAGTAATCCTATGGATTTGAACAATGAAAGATACATGGTGGATCTAAAACTAGTCTTTGTCATTTATGACAATGGGGTAGGGTTTTCCTGAAATTTAAAATCCCAATTACAAATAAATTTTGATAAAACCAGATTGGGGAAGAGAACCCTCCCAATCTTTGAATAAAAATGAAAACAACATTAAAACCTACAACCCAAACCTTCCAAGGTTGGTCCTTGTGGATTTCTCCATGATTTCTTCCTCCTTGCTCCCATGGCCTTCTCCTCTCCAGCCTATTTTTTTTAGTAAAAGATAATAGACCAAATGAGAAGAATAGAATGAAATTTTTTTTAATAGAATTCCGTAAGGATTTTAGGGCTAAGTTTGGAATGCTACAATCTAGTAGCAAAGATCGATTTGATCTAAGGGTGGAGGATTGACCCTACTTTTATTAGGTATAAATGTATTTTAAATTTTTAATTTAAAATCCCTAAAGGTATGCGTAGATCGGTGAATGGGATGATTTAATTGCCTAGGGGTGTAATTTCCTTATTAATCCTTAGTATGTTGCAGGAATTTAATAAAAGGACTTTTAAACTATTAGGATAATGAAACTAGAGTAATTAAGCATGAGGTTAACCATATTAAAGTTGAGAAATATTTAAAGAGAAGAAAATATTTAATTAAATAAATTAATCCTTGGTACCTTCCTTTTGAATGATTGATTAATGGACCCTAGAGATAATTTTGAAAACATGTAACTTTTAACTAGACCTGGTTCTTCAATTGTAAAGTTGAGTTAAGTAGTGTAAGTTAAGTTAATGAACCCTAAAGGTTAAGCACCCTTGTAACCTTCTTTGTAACTTAAACAAAAAAATTAGTCACAATTTTCAGGTTAAGTGTTGGGTTGTAGCGTGTTCTTAGAACGTCATTTTTACAAGCATTACATATGTGAAAATGATATTCATAGGGAAAATTCCATACCAAAGCGTTTATTTTTTGCATACCGTGTTTATACTAACATTTTATGTTATAGGTAACCGAAGCAGGAGTAAAATGGATGTTGGCAATCTAAATATAAAATTTATCACTGAAAATGTGTAATCAAGATAAACTTATAATAGTCCTATATTTTAGCAATAGTATTTTTTGCGTTATTAAATAAGAAGAACTCCTATCATTCCGTATATATGTTAAATATATTGATGTTGTAATTTTTCTTGTAAGCTTACAATTCATTTTTATCGTAGAATAGCATATTTAGTTAATTGGGTTGAATCTTCATAATTTTTAATATTGGTATGATAGTGATATAATACTTGAAAATGGATGTTGGCAATCTAAATATAAAATTTATTACTGAAAATGTGTAATCAAGATAAACTTATAATAGTCCTATATTTTATCAATAGTATTTTTGTTTTATTAAATAAGAAGAACTCCTATCATTATGTACATATGTTAAATATATTGATACTATAATTTTACTTGTAAGCTTACAATTCAGCTTTTATTGTAGAATAGCATATTTAGTTAACTGGGGTGAATCTTCATAATTTTGTATATTGGTATGATAGTGATATAATACTTGAAAAGTAGTTCTTTCATAAGCATGTAAAGGAAAAATTTTGGGAATTGATTGTATGGGTTGTGAAGGTTCCTTAAAACCTTTTTACAACTTTTTCCACCTTGAATTAGTAATCATGTGTTTTCAATATAATTAGTTAGTGCACTTATTATCTCGAATGTTGTTTTTTAAAATTAAATAGTGGATAAGAAGGTTAATATTTAACTGATAGATGATGCAATGACACTCGATATGTAGATGACCATGGTGGTCTTATACTACGATCAAATCTTGGTTCCTTGATAAAGTAGAAATGGTCAAATCTTCCTCATCTCAAAGTAAAATATGTTTTCTCTAGATTTCTTTGACATATTGGTTATACTTGAGTCAAAAAATCTAGTAAGAGGGAAATTGGTTATGCAATTGGAGTGTGTTATCAGTCCATGTGCATTATAAGTGTGCTTGGCTATATTTTTTCCGAGTTAAAAAAAAGCACTCCCTTACGGCCATGGCCATGAAAAAAATCCTAATGTTCCCAAATAAACCACTTTTAACTCTAGTAAAGGATAGTGGCAGGTTATAAACGTTGTGAGAAAAAGTGTATATTCAAAGGAATTTGACCACAAAAAGCAATGTGTGAAGAGTTAAATCCTATGATAGTTTTTTCTCGTGAAATAATTAATAAAGGACAAAACATAGGTGTGAATCCTTCATGAGGTTAAAATACCCTTTATTCCCTATTTATTACCCATGGAGGGTCATGTTTCATTTTGATCAAGATGAATGAGTCTTAAGACCTCTTAATAGGATTTCAGTGGATGAAAAATCGATATATATATTTCCTACCACTTGGAATGGTGTACTAGGAAAACCTTATATTGTTGTATGTGGATTTTATTTCTATATTATATTATGCCTCCTAATACTTTGGTGCTCAAATATTAATGAAAATACTTTATTATGCAGAACTTTCCCCCCCAGAGCTCCTAAATCTCTAAATGGGAAACAAAAGATCCATCACCTTGCACTTGTATTGTATTAAATTTTAATGGGAGAATTAACAACTCAATGTAAAGGTAGAAATAATACAAATTAAAGATAAAAACCTTTCATATGTATGGTCTCTTAGAACATAAGCACCTAATTGTTATCAATTGAATAAATGTATAATGTGATTGTAATACAAATAAAAGTAAAGGAAATTTCACTTGATGTGCTAATGTAGAGATTTTCAAACTTGTAAATTTAAATTAAGTGGGGTGGTTTATAAGTGGAACAAAAATTTGTTTTAACACAAGGAAATCTAAGGAAAAATCTAAATCCAGATACCTATGTGAATGATTGTTAAGAACTCAATATTTACTTATTATTTTCCTCTTCAATTGTGTTAGACTACACTTGTGTGAGTAGTCATGGTTTTCAAGGTTGTCTCATTTTGGGAGTGAATGTGTTCATGAGGCTTGGTTAGCATTAACCCCTATTAATTACCAATGGATTAGAAGAATAAAATTTTATTCGTGTTATAGGTGCATAGTTATGGATGGAATACCCCATCCCTATTCATTGAGGTTGTGCTTATCTCCTTCACTTTAGGTCAAAAAATAGATGAAATTTTTAGGTGCTAGTAGAACTTTCTCAATTGAGGAATCTAACTAATGGGACTATTTGTGACCATAGTGGAAAATGGTTGTAGATACCTGATATGTGTACCATCCTAAGGGAATTGTTATGCCACACTTTGAGAGGGATAAAACAAGGTAAAGTTTGTAATGTTGCAAAGAATATTGGGTGACGATGACACCTTAAGGATTAAGGGATAGTACCTTCATACTTGTAAGTAGGAATTTAAGACTCCTTATCAATAGTTTGTGTAATAAATCTCCTTTAAAATTTATGTGAACCGTGTTGTTGCACACGTTGAATAATGGAGACACATGCATATTTTACTAGATGATTTCTTCTTCATTAACTATTTTTGTTGAATGAATTAAAATATTATGTGAGAAGGGTAATGCAAATGAAGATTTTTATTATCCTGATAGGAAGTCCTATATGAACTCTTATGGTAGGTAAGTGATTGTCTCCTAAATATTTTCACATGTTTTATACTTGTTTGAACGATCTCTTACAGAGGATAGTTTTTGTTTCTTCGTGGCATCGAGGTATATTACCTACTAAGTGTAGGTATAAGGTGCATTGTTGGTCACACTTACATACTTGGACCCAACCTTTTTTGAAAATATAATTGGAAATAGGTAACAGAGAAAATTTATGGAATGTAATGCAGTCAAATCCTAGATAAAAATAAACCTCCTTTGTTCGAGGTATGTAGAGTCACGATGGTTGTAACTTTGTTTTACTAGGATATTCCGCTCAACTAATAACATGTGATACATAAAATAGTTTAATGGTAAACCTTAGGTACATTGATTTGTTGAAAAGTAAAGTGTTAGTGTTATTTGTGTCGATGACTCAGGATAATACCTTTGGTGTTTCATTTAAAATAATAAAAAATAAAAAAAAATTAGTTTTTGGTGACATTTATAGTGGTAAAATAGTGGTGTTATTCTTGTTGGTATCGGGGAAAAGGTTCAAACAATTGTGATGTGAGATGTCATTTCAATCTCGATAATTACTTTAGATGATCTTTCAACCTTTTTTATACACATTTGGGGGCCTAGTCGGTTATTTACCACTTTGGTCATTGAGAAAAATTGAGAAGTTAGTTTGGTTTTGGACTATGATTTATGCATTGATACCGTGAAAGGAATTTTTTTTCACCGCATACCTCTATTTTTCTCTATAATATCATAATCACTGAACAAATTTGATAAAATTACCTCATATTTTTTTATAAAGGGTTTTTATAGGCCTCGAGAATGTTCGACGACTATGTCCACCTATCATAATTACAACAAGTGGCTTCAGAAATGTAGTGGCCATTTGAATCTTGGTCACAAGATTTGTGTTCTGTAAACTCCAAGTAGTTCAATGTAGATGGATAAATTGATTGGAATTTCCATGTGGTTTGTTTGAGTTTCAGAAAAAGGATCTCCAACTCGGTTTTCGAGCGATGTTGGACAAAATGATAATTTTTATAATATGTCGTTATTTAGCAAGAATATTTTAGTGGAACTTTCTCCTAGCTTAAAATCTATTGAGAAACCTATAAAACCTATTACATTGACTCTATGGATCTCCTTGGTGATACTTTTTTGTATTTTATTGCTTATGGAAATTTAGTGTGTTTCTCTCTCTCTTCTTTCTCTATCTTGCTCCATCTTGAACGTGAAATGAAACTACACTTGCGTTATTACATATATGGTATTGTAAAATGATTAATTTATTGTAAGGGGAAAAAAACATATATGTGAGAATGATAGTCATAGGGGAATTCCATCCGACGTTTATTTTTTTGCAAAGCATGTTTATACTAACATTTTAGGTTATAGGTAATGGAAGCGAGATTAAAATGGATGTTAGAAATCTAAATTTAAATATTGTTACTGAAAATGTGTAATCAAGATACAATTAGAATAGTCCTGTATTTTAGCAATACTATTTTTTGTTTTATTAAGTAAGAAGAACTCCTCTCATTACATACATGTGTTAAATATAGTGATGGTGTAATTTTACTTGTAACCTTACAATTCAACTGTATTGTAGAATAACATATTTAGTTAATTGGGGTGAATCTTCATAATTTTTATATTTGTATGATAGTGATATAATACTTAAATAGTAATTCCTTTTGCAAGCATGTAAAGGAAAATGTTTAGGAATTGATTGTATGGGTTGTGAAGGTTGCTTAAAACCTTTTTACACCATTTTCCACCTTCAATAAGTAATCATGTGTTTTCAACATAATGTAGTTAGTGCACTTATCATCTCGCATGTTGTTTTTTAATATTAATTAGTGCATAAGAAGGTTAATATATAACTGATAGATGGTGTAATGACACTCGATATGTAGTTGACCATGGTTTTATTATCCTACAATCAAATCTTGGTTCCTTAATAAAATATCAATGGTCAAATCTTCCTCATCTCAAAGTAAAATATGTTTCCTCTAGGTTTATTTTACATCTTGGTTGTACTCGATTCATAAAATCTAGTAAGAAGGAAATTGGTTATGCAATTGGAGGGTGCTATGATTACATGTGAATTATAAGTGTGCTTGGCTATCTTATTTTTACAATTAAAAAAAAGCACTCCCTACTATCCATGGCCAGAAAAATCCTCATGTTCAAAAATAAACTACTTTCAACTTTGGAAAAGGATAGTTGTATGTTATAGGTGTTGTGAGAAAAAGTGTATATTCATATAAATTTGACCACAAGAAGCAATGGGTGAAGAGTTTATTCCTATGATATTTTTTTCTTGTGAAATTATTAATAAAGGATAACATGTAGGTGGGAATCCTTCATGAGGTTAGAATACCATTTATTCCCTATTGCTTACCCATGGAGGGTCATGTTTCATTTTGATCAAGATGAATGAGTCTCAAGACCTCTTAACAGATTTCAGTGGATGAAAACTCAATGTATATTTCCTACCACTTAGAATGGTGCCCTAGGAAAATTTATATTGTTGCATGTGGAATTTATTTATATATAATATTATACCTCCTAATACTTGGGTGCTCAAATATTAATGAAAATACATTCTTATGCAGAACTTTGCCCCCTGGAGCTCCTAAATCTCTAAATGGAAAACAAAAGATCCGTCACCTTGTACTTTTATTTTAAGAAATGTTAATGGGCGACTTAACAACTTAATGTAAAGGTAGAAATAATACAAGTTAAAGAGAAGAACCTTATAAATGTTTGGTCTCTTAGAACATAAACACCCTAATTGTTATCAAGTGAATAAATGTATAATGTGATTGTAATACAAATAAAAGTAAAGGAAATTTCACTTGATGTGCTAATGTAGATATTTGGATACTCTTAAATTTAAAATGAGTGGGGGTGGTTTGGTGATCACTATAAGTGGAACAACACATTGTTTTAACACAAGGAAATCTAAGAAAAATCTAAATCTTGAGACCTATGTGAATGATTGTTAAGAACTCAATATTTCCTTCTTCTTTCCACTTCACTTGTGTTAGACTACACTTGTGTGAGTAGTCATGGTTTTTAAGGTCATCTAATTCATGGAGTGAATGTGCACATGAGGGTTAGTTAGAATTATCTCCTATTAATTACCAATGGATTATAAGACTCAAATTTTATTCTTGTTAAAGGTGCATAGTTTTGTTGGAATACTTTGTTCCCTCTTCTTTGAGGTTGCACTTATCACCTTCACTTTAGTTCACTATATATATGAAATGTGTAGGTTCTAGTAGAACTTTCTAAATTGATCAATCAAACTAAAGGGACTATTTGTGACCATAGTGGAAAATGGTTGTAGATACCTAATATGTTTACCATCATAACGGAATTGTTATGCCAAACTTTGAGAGGGATCAAACAAGGTAAAGTTTGTAATGTTGCAAAGAATATTGGGTGATGATTAAACCTTAAGGATTAAGGGATTGTACATTTATACTTGTAAGTGGCAATTTAATACTCGTTATCAATAGTTTGTGTAATAAATATCATTTAAAATTTACGTGAAGCTGTGTTGTTACATACCTCCAACAATGGAGACACATGCAGATGTTATTAGATGATTTCTTCTTCGTCAACTATTATTTTGGAATTAACTAAAATATTATGTGAGAAGGTTAACGGAAAATAATATTTTTATTACACTGACAGGACGTCCTATCTGAATTCTTATGGTAGGTAAGTGATCCTCTCTTCAATATTCTCACATGTTTTATACTTATGTGAATGATCTCTTCTGAGATGATATATTTGGTTTCTTCGTGGCATCGGGGTCTATTGCCTACTAGGTTCAGGTATAAGGTGCATTATTGGTAACACTTACGGACTTGGACCCAACCTTTGTTTTGAAAATCTAACTAGAAAGAGTAACATGAAAAATTTATGAAATGTAATGCATAGTGAAATCCTATATAAAAATAAACCACCTTTTTTATGAGGTATTGAGAGCCACGATGGATGTAACCATGTTTTACAAGGATGCTGAAATAATAACATGTGATGTACAAAATAGTATGATGATAAACCTTAGGTACATTGGTTTTTTGAAAAGTCAAGTGTTAGTTTTTTTTGTGTCTAATGATTTAGGATAATATCTTTGGTGTTACACTTGATAATAATAATAATAATAATCATAAAATCACTAGTTTTTGGATGACATTTATAGTGGTAAAATAGTGGGTGTTACAGTTGATATTAGGGCGGAGGTTCAAACAATTGAGCCTATGCGATTTATAGGTAATGAATCTTAGGTACTTGGTTTTGTGTGCATAGCCTACATGTCACGTCGGTTCTTTTATTTTCATTTTATGTGGATTCATTGTGATGTATTGTAGTCCACATGTTGTATTATGTGCCTCTAGCAAACATATCAAATAGTCGGTCCCCAATTCCTTTTATAGACTCGGGTATTGTTAAAGAAAACACAAATATATTAAGATTATAATATATTGATTGCTTACTACATTTTTTTGGGTAGTTTCACTATGAATGGAACTCGAGAGATCATTTTGAGATATATCGGGAGTTTTTGTTTCCTTTATGAGTTCTATGCTTCAACATTGTTGTGACAATTGCATTAGACATTTGCTAGTAGATCCGTGATGCCCAAAAATTGCCATGTCAAACCACTAAAAACAACTTCAAAATTATGAAAAAAATTAGTACATAAAATATGTTAATCGCATCTTAATTTCATTAAGTATGAAAATAACAACTTACATATTTATTCATACCTTTCCATCCGGTTTACTATAAACTATTGAACCTATTACTTTTATTTTATTAATTTTTCTCAAGCCATTACTTAATCCCAAACTTATATTATTTATTTGGTTAATTAATCCTTATTTAATTCCTTCAATTATCCACTTAGGTTAACTAATAATTTTAATCCAACCTTAGTAAAATTATCCTCAACCTTAATTAATTAAATAATACCCAAATAAGATTTACTACATAATATTACTATGAAAGGTAAAAGATAACATTAATTTATTTCCTAAGTTAACTTTAATAAAAATTCCTATCACAACATTAACCCTAAGCTCCCTAAAACAATCCAAGTGCACCCTTATCTATTAAAACTTACCCCTTTCAATAAATAATTCTCCAATTAAACAATTTACCCATATAACATCCCATGCTCATCATTTATATAAATTACTAAAATTAATTATCACTTACCCATTTAAATTTTACACACCCAATAACATACCAAGGCTTTATTAGATTAATTTACCCATTCATTAAAATTTAAGCACTCATCACTAAGGGACGAGGATTAAATCCAACTCATAGGATTCATTTAATCCTCTCCATTAGATCTTACGGTTCCTCATTTACCTTAAATTTTTTTAAGGTCTCTTTATCTCTCCTCTATCCCAAATTATGCCTCCATTTGCATAGGTGAAGCTAAAAAAGGAGAAAGAATAGAAAAATAAATGGATTTTGGGTTGAAACTATGTTGATGAGGATGTTGCAGGGATAACAATGGGAGGATTTCTCTCCCTTTTCTCTCATTATTTCAGTTTAATGGTTTCCATAGGGTTTGATTAGTTTTATTTGCAAGTTTCATTATTGGTTCTTTTACCAGTATCTCTGGTAGTGGGTGTTTGATCACCCTTATGTATTTTTCTTTAGTTACAGAGATGAATCCATATTCATTTGGAGTATTTATTCATTTAATATCTACAAATGGCTTAGATATGAGAAGTTTAAATTTTTATTTCTTTCATTCCATTGTTAAGTCTATTCTCGGATATATATTTATATGTTTATATATATAGCTCTATGGATATACCCAAATATATATGCCTATATACACAAATGTGTACATAATCATATATATATATATATATCATGACCGGTGAAGTTTTTCTATTTTTAAGATTCTAAATCCAAATTTTGAAACAGAAGGTTTCAAGGTCGAATATAACCTATATTAATAAAGAAAAACATTGTATAGGTGGTTGGCGCTGGTTACGCAACCGGTGTTGGTTTACTTATGGGTGCTGATGCTAGTAGCATAGACTAAATTAGTATAAATAGATCCAAACTTTTATTTGAAGGAGTATATACATATAAATATAGATATCATAGAATATATATACTCATATATATACTCATGAGTTTACTTGTTGGTTACACTTTGCACAATTATGAATTTCTTTATTCCATTCATTTTCAAGAAAATTTTAAGTCTAACTATAGTAAGCAAATATGCAGGAACGAATCATGTTTAAACATGAAAGAACATTATCAATTTCAGATCTGTATTCTTCCATAGTGATTCCATATTACATTCAAGGTATATACATACATTTAATTGCATTACTTTAAAAGAGGGAAATATAGGAAGAAAAGGAAACAATTTCTTTAAAAACTAAGACAAAAAGAGAAAGGAATACATGATACAAGCATATCAATAGAGATGAATTCCTTCAAGTTTATTTTAGAATTTTCTTAACAAAGTACATATAGTAATGTATAGTATTTTATATAGTTTCTAGCATAGATTCAAACTTGCCTAATACGATGGATTTCATAGAATTTACAATGATACGATCCTTTAAATTTTGACTTCAATACATAAAAAATTTACAATAAATTACAATAAAATTAATTAGAATACCTCCACCAAAATGGTGGAAATGAAATTGGTTAATTTTTCTAAAATCTAAACTATGCAACTCCTTTAACTCCCCTGTAACTTTTCTTTAATTCATTTGAATTTGTAACTTCTCAACACACATGAAAGGAGCGATCTAGGAAACGATATCCACCAAAAAATAAATTCGGTGAAGGGGTGAAGCAATCCCATTCATTGACCTATGAGATCCAACCAAGAACCAATGAAAAAATTTCACCACCAAGGCAGCTAGAATAATGGCTTTCATACACAAAGGAAAACAAACAAGGCTGCAACACATTGCCTAAAACACACAATGAATGAAACAACTTTCCAACAATAACATAGGCTCAAACTAGAGACAAAGGAGAGAAGAAACATGGGAATCCCTTTTACCTCCCAAGTGGGTTAAGTGTCCACCTTGAAACCTCCAAAACCCCATCATACACAAAATTATTATCCCTACCTGAAACTCTTATCACTCCCTCAAGTAAAATTTACAAAAATAATCAAGAATTTTCCCTTATCCCTCCACAAGGTGGAACACCCTTCCCAAAAATCCCTCAAAAATTCACATATCTCTTATCCCTCCCCATGGATCCCATTTTATTTCTCCCTACACCTTCCTTAAGGGCACTACTACCCAACCCAAACAAAACATACACATCCATTTAACAATTCACAATCCTTAAATAATAAAACAAGGAATAAAAATATCAAGATCCTACCTTGCAATTTGTGGAACCTTCTCTTTCCAAGAAATCCAAAATTCAAGATCCTTCACCAAAACAAGAAACTCCCAAGAAATCACTCTCCAAATCCCAAAAGCCAAGTAAAAACAAGTAACCCCAAAACATAAGAAGAAAAACATATAAATAGACAAGATGGAGGGAGAGGTGATGTGGCTCCATGTAGGATGCCAAATCATCTCCCTCAAATCCACATCACCATTCCTACACAATACCCAAAGCATCATAAAGAGGTGGTTGAGGATATGACATTGCCAAACTTGCACACAAGCTCACTTTGCACATTTCAAAATTCAATTTAGGAGACCAAGAGAAAGAGAGCAATAATTGCCTCTTTTCCACCAAAATTTCATCATTACAAGCTAAATATGACCCCCCAAGTCATAGGTAAGGTTTGGGGAAGAGATTAAAGAGTGTGGGACAAGTAAAAATTGTCCCATAAGCCTTTAAAATTTTCTCAAAGCACAAATTCGAGGCCCCTGGGTTTACAAGTGGCACACAAATCAATGCTAAATTCAAAATCATACAAACCAAGTAAAGACTAAGGTATAACAAACATATACATTTTCCCCATTCATCACATTAAAACTTTAACACATACTAAAAATTTACATAGATAATTAGGGGTACACTTACCACATAGGAACATAAGGGTACATTAGGACATAATTTAGAATCACCACTTCCACAAAATAATTAAAGAACACAACCAAAATAAAATAAAATAACACAACTAAAAAATACACCCATGGAGACCTCCTAACACACGATAATAAACATGATAACACACACATAGATACATGCAGCTTCCAAGGTGACCATGTTGTGAACTCGTGACATTCCTTCATGGTTGGCCTTCTTAGTCCCACCTTGTTTGTGTGATTTTATTTCCTGAAATCAAAAAATAATACCACCTTCAGCATCAAGGCCACAACAATATGCCATTGGAATAAAACATATACAAAGCATCCATCATTTAATCATCCTCAAATATCATAGTTACAAAATTCTATTCTAAGTCAAACATTTACAATCATCCATAATTCACAATTTACATTTTACGATAACTATGAAATTCACATACACACCGATCACCTAATATCATCATCAAATAAATGAGTCATAATATCATTGTACACATGGTTAGATGATACATATAAACATAGTCGCAACTTTCATGAAATCAGAGATGTATATATATATATATATATATATATATATATATATATATATATATCAACACTAAATCAACATATGTTGCAATATCTAACAGTGTCAGCTAGGCATCCATACAATCCATGATAAAATCAAATCACCATAATAATCAGATGTCCATATAGTCTATCACATGATATCCAAAATAATATCCATGTGTCTAAGCAGCTAGTAAGAAAAATCATAATAGAAATATCATCAAAGATGAGTGGGCACTACATCCTCCTCCCTTAGTCTTGACTTCCTTGTGGAAGTCACTAGAAAAAGTGTTGAAATTGATCCCTGTAAAGAAAGTGGTGTCCTCTCGAAGTAGCTAATTGTTGGGGTGTGGAGCCTGTTTTTGGTCTTCCAATCAAGTGCTAAAGTGTTAGAGTTCAAACGGTTAATTTTGGAGACTTCAAGAGCATTCTCGTAGTTGTTTGTTGATAGATTGTTCGACATTGTTGTTAATTGGCTATCAACGTCATGATTTTTTTATATTTTTTCAGCCATGGTAAGATGAAAGACCATGACTTTCAAAATTATAGGGCTGGTTTTAGGACTTCTTAGAAGGATTATAATCCTATATATAGAGGTATTAGGGTATCTTGAATATATCTCGAGTGTTTAAGAGGTCTTGAGTCCTAGCGATCAAGGTTAAGAAATGAGTTTCAATTGTGGTTTAGATGTGGTTTAGCATATTTGGAATTGTTGTGAGTTCATAATTGAGAGAATATTGTGAGAGTTGTTTTACTCTTGTTGATAATAAAATATGAGCAAGTTCTTGGTGGACGTAGCCCACATTGGGTGAACCATGTTAAATCTTGTCTTTTCTTCTTTTGTGCATAATATATTTATGTTGTTATATTTCTGCAAGTATAATTTCGCTATATAGTTTCCTCTGCTGTAATTTGACAAATTATTTCTGCATATTTGTAATCTAATTCCCAACAATTGGTATCGATCTTTGGTGGTTCTTTTCTTAAGTGGTAAATCATAGGGAATGTTTATATTGAGTGGGAGCTATGACGGATGAGGGAAGATCAAGGGTTGAGAAGTTCAATGGGGAGAACTTTGTTTTGTGGAATATGCAAATGCAGGATTATTTATGTCAGGAAGGACCTCTATGTTCATTTGGATGGAAAAGTAAAGAAACCTACAGCCATGTCGGATGAGGATTGGGAGTTTCTAGATAGAAAGGTACTTAGGAAAATTCGGTTATTTCTTGTATCTTGATTGCTTTCAACATATCACAGAGAAGACCATGAAAGGTCTCATGAGTGTGTTGGGAATTTATATGAAAAACCCTCTCGCCTCTAATAAAATATTTTTGATAAAAAAGTTATTTAATATGAAGATTTCATAGAATGATTTTGTTGTTGATCATTTGAATGAATTTAATACGGTTGTGAGTATGTTAATCTCCATAAAAATTAAATTTGATGATGAGGTCATGGATTTGTCAATTTTTTTCTCCTTGCCAGGATAGATAGGACAACTTGGTTATGGTTGTAAGTAATTTAGTCTCTAATAATTCAAAGTTGAAGTTTGAGGATGTAATAGGTGTGATCCTAAGCGAGGAAATGAATAGGAAGAGCACCCAATATTCTTCTACTTTTGGAAATGCTTTGACGGTGAAGAGTAGGAGAGAAAAAAAAAGAGGGAAAGGTAACCATGGGAAGTCGAATGATCACGAAGGTCAAAGTACAAGAGTAATTTGGAATGTTGGCTTTGTGGGAAGGTTGTTCATGCTAAGAAATATTGTTGGGCTCTCCGGGATAATAAGAACAAGGATGAGGAAACTAAATAGGTAAATTTTGTAGCAAGTGATGTTTGATAGGATGCCTTAATTCTTTCTTTAGATAATATTGTTGATTCTTGGATGTTAGATTGGGCTTCTTTCCATACCACCCCACATAGAAATTACTTTACTTATTTTGTTCATGGTTATTTTGTAAATGTATATCTTGGTGATGATGAACCATGCAACATAGTAGGGAAAGGTTGCGTTCAAGTAAAAATGTAGAATGTGAACACATGGCTACTTAAGTACGTTAGGCATGTGCCTAAGTTGAGGAAAAACTTGATATCAGCGGTTTATTTGGGTAGTGATAGTCATATGACGGTCAGTTTTACAAATGGATTCTTTAAAGGTTACCAAGGAGCTTTTGTGGTTGTAAGAGGTAAGAAAACATGTACCTTGTATTTAACTAGTGGTGCTGATTATTCCAATTTAGCTTCTGCAGATGGAGATGCAACTTTTTGGCACTAGAGACTTGGTCATATGAGTCAAAAGAGCATGAATATTATAAAGGACAAGTTACGGATTAAAGGAGTTAGATTTGGACTTTTATGAGGACTGTGTTTATGGGAAACAGAATCGGGTGAGATTCCTTAAGGTTGGACCTAATAAGGAGGGTAAGTTAGAGTTAATGCATACGGATGTATGGGGACCAACTAAGGTAAAATCTATTGGTTGTTCATGTTATTACATCACTTTCATTGATGATGCAACTAGAAAAGTTTGGGTATATTGCATTAGAAAGAAATATGATGTGTTTGAAACTTTTAAAATATGGAAAGCCTTGGTTGAGAATGAAACAGTCTCAACTTGAAATGTCTCAAGTCGATAATGGAGGGGAATATTGTAGTAATGAATTTCTTGATTCTTTGCTTGGTAAATGGGATCCACAAGGAATGAATGGTTCCAAATACTCCACATGAAAATGGAGTGTCAGAGAGAATGAACATGAAAATCATGGAGCGTGCTAGGTTCCGAGGTTACTGCAGGGCAGCCACTCATGTTTTGGGTGGAAGTAGTAAACACAATTGTTTATCTTATTAATAGAGGACCCTCTATGGCTTTGAATGGAAGTATACCCGAGGAGGCTTGGTCTAGTAAGAGAATTGGTTACTCATTTCTTAGGATATTTGGATGTGAGGTATTTGTTCACATTGATAAAGATGATAGGACCAAGTTATAGGATAAGTCCGAGAAATGCACCTTTTTTGGATATGGTGAAGATGAATTTGGTTTCTGTTTTTTGAGTATTAAAAACAAGAAAATATTTCGGTCTAGAGATATTGTTTTTAATGAAAAATTCATGTATAAAGATTAGTTGTAGGAATAGAAAGATGAATCAAAGAAATAATAAACAGTGTTAGAAGACATTACAGATAACAAGGTTTCCAAGGGGCTGGTTTAGGTACAACATGTTTTGGCACAACCAATTTAGGTACCTACTCATCAGGAATCCCAAACTCTTGAGGTGAGAAGGTCTTACGGGGTAAAAAGGGAACCTAAATGATTTACTCCATCTTTGAATTATTTATTGCTTACTGATAGTGGAGAGCTAAAGTGCTTTGAGGAAGCAATGTAGGTGGATTTGAGGAAGAAGTGGGAGTAGGCCATAGATTAAGAGCATATATCTCTTATGGAAAACCGTGCTTGGGATCTAGTGGAGCTACCCGAGGGAAAGAGATAATTGTAGAACAAGTGGGTGTATAGAATCAAAGACGAAGATGGAGGTAGGAAATGATACAAGGCTCGGTTGGTGGTCAAGGGATTTGCAAAGAAGAAAGGTATAGAATTTGATGAATTTTTTTCTCCTATTGTTAAAATGACTTCTATTAGGACTACTCTTAGTTTAGTTGCAGTAGAATACCTGTACTTAGAATAGTTGTATGTGAAGACTATATACCGTCATGGTGATTTGGAGAAGGAATTGTACATGTAGCAGCCATAGGGTTATGATATGAGGTCAAAAGGAAGGAGAGGTTAGTGTGCGAATTGAAGAAGAGCTTGTATGGCTGAAACAAGCTCCACATAAGTGGTACATGAAGTTTGACAGTTTTATGCAAGAGTAAGGTTACTCCTGTGTTCTTCAGTAACCATTGTGTGTACATAAAGAAGTTTCTTGATGGTAGTTATATTATTTTGTTCTTATATGTGGATGATTTGATTGTTGCAGGAAGAACATGTAGGAAATAAAGGTACTTAAGAAGAATCTAGGTGACTCCTTTTCTATGAAGGATTTGGGGGCAGCAAAAAAATCCTTGGTATGAGAATAAATCAGAATAGGAAGGAGAGGAAGTTGGTATTATCTCAATAAGAGTACATAAAGAAGTTCTTCGAGAGGTTTAGTACACAGGATGCTAAACCGGTTGGTACTCCTTTGATAGGTAACTTTAAATTATCAAAGGAGAAGATTCCCAAGACTAAGGAGGATAGAATCCAAATGTCTAGGGTACCGTACTCATCAAAAGTTGGTAGAAGGCCTAACATTGTCCATGTAGTGGGAGTAGTGAGCAAGTTTATGAGTAATCCAAGTAGAGAGCACTTGTGTGCAATAAAGTGGATCCTTCAAGATTTATGAGGGCCATGGGAGCAGCATTTTGTTTCGGTGGATCAGACACTAAATTGTGTGGCTATGTAGATTCAGACATGGAAGGAGATTTGGAAAGCAGGAGGAGCACGAAAGGTTATGTATTTACGGTTGGTGATACAATGGTGAGTTGGATTTCATGGTTACAAAAGGTTGTGGCTTTGTCAACCACATAGCTTGAGTATGTTTCTACCTGTAACATTCCCATTTTAAGATTTTAGAAACATAGGAATTGTTTTTTTAAACATAATGTTCTCTGTACTAAATAAAACATCATTTATAACACACATTCCATGTCAATCAATCTCATAACAAATAACCATATGTAGCTGTAATAACTTAGTATACTACTGATCTCTCATTCCATGACTCGGTTACCAACCGATCTCTCATGTTAACTTAAAGTATAGAATACTTTATGTATACCCTGTATACTTGGTTCTCTTACCCTATTTCAGGTATTGAGTGATCTGTTTAAAGAACCTATCTTAATATTTGTTACCAATATTCATTTGACATCATGTTGCTTTAAACTAGGTGACATAGGACAATGTAACCAACAACTTGTGATACTTTGGCCAAATATTTTCAACATACTGTCCATGTTACTATTCCTAGACAACATAATCGTAAGTTCGAATACATCCTTCACCTCATTCTTCTCGTTATCTAGAATGGTCTTTACAGACTACCATCAGTCCACTTGCGTAATGTTTGACCCTAGCCCGGAGTTAGCAACATAATTTATTATAAGAAGAAGATCACGATGACTTAGGGTATATGGGCATACTCGGTTGACCTAAGTGAATCGGATGTGCCAAGGTTCCCCGATTCATTGATATCTACTACCTATACTAAAAATGCTACTAACTTGACCTAGAGAGAAACTAAGTTCAAGTCCGGATGTGTGTAAATATAGATGAAAATACGAAAAGGTGTTACCACATGTCAATGCAACATTGTATCCTCAAGAAGTCCCAGGACTTCTCGAGGGTATATTTCTATTTGCATGTGCCAACATCTATTAGAACTGATTCTTCAAGATGTACATACCCCCTTAGTGGTCATTCATCATAATTAAATTGGATTAAGATTACAGCGAGTCATGCCTAACCCTAATTCCAACATTCCTTATGTTCTTTATCCAACACTAGCATGATCGAGATATGGATAACTTCATTAAATCATGTTTACATTGTTATTCGTTAACAAGGCATAAAAATCGAGTTATCCCAAAAACAAGATATCAAACATAAAACTTTTAATTCTTAATGCCACCTAGCTATCCAAATCAAGTGTGTCATCCACCTAGATTTAGCTAGTGTTTACCTTATAAACTTAGTATAAAGATTAAATATCATAACCACTAT
This sequence comes from Taxus wallichiana var. yunnanensis, assembly GCA_018340775.1. NCBI lineage: Eukaryota > Viridiplantae > Streptophyta > Pinopsida > Cupressales > Taxaceae > Taxus > Taxus wallichiana. Next base: position 306,946,795 of record CM031243.1, on the reverse strand, counting down.
TCCTTTTATCTTTCATTCCATGAGAGAGGAAGAGTCTTCCTCTACATGGTTAGATGTTAGGTTTAACATAACCTTTTTATCATTCGTTACTTATATAGTTTAATTGTATGTCCCAAGCATATGTCATTATTAAACTATCATTGTGAAGTTAGAGAATGACGCTATTACGATTTAACAAGTTCATTATAATAAGGAGATTATACGTATCTCCTTAATACAACTTATTATCTTGTAACAACAATAGTACACTATAGATATAAGGAATACCACAAATATATCACTATTATTTCCATCATACAAGTACAAAATTATTCACATCACAAATTGTAATCCAACACAAAACCTTTCAATTCATGATGATAAATATACATTTACAAGACTATGCATTTCAGACATTCAACATGTCATTCAGAATTAAGATCTTAAAAGAACATCACTTTCCCATTCCAATACATCTCAAGAATGATTCGAAATTCTTTACATAAGATCCAGAATTAAATAAACCAATGCATCATAAAAGTTTGTCTTCTTTTATCACTTACGATGTCCATCTAAAAAAATTTATAGCACGGATCAGTTCAATGAACTGAGCATGACAAGCACTAAGCATTAAAGTAAATTGCATTCCACTAATTATTCCATTAAAACATCTTTGCTTTAATGAAACAATTAATATATCATACTAATAATCAAAAGTAATAACATCTAGAAAAGAAGTAAATTAAAAGAGTTTGAATTTACTTTTAAGGAACTTAATATAATCTGCAACATCAGAATTATATCACAAGGTTTAATTGATCCTATCAATTACTTTAAAACAATCAACAGGTCTTGTCATCCAATTGTTTCATAGTTCTATAAGAATAGAATTACTCATTTATCTTTACTAAGCAGCAAAAGAAGTTAATTACAACATAGCTCATATTAGAATGCTTCATCATTCCATATAACAAAGGAAGAAGAATCAATACATGTTATTCCCCAAAAACTAATCATCAGAAAGACAAATATAGGTTTAGAACACACGAATTTGCCTCACTTCAAAGATAATAATATAAGGATTCAACATTAAGGCAAAGCATCTAACAAGAATCCCAAATCAATCCAAGTAGGGTAGAGATTCAAAACAGTTCCCCCATAAGTCAAAACTAACTCCCATATGTTAGAGGATACAATTCAAAGATCTGAAACCAAACGTTCCACAATAAATTTTCCATCTCAGAAGAAGATCGAAAATAGAAAAGTTCAATCAAATGAACTTATCCAAACAATAGTAAGAAGGGATCTCCATTGAAAAGGTCCAATCCCAAATTCATTTCATTTATACTATGAAATGAATTCCCTTTCTATTTCAAACTTAAAAATTCTTTAACCAGTTCCCAAAAGAGAACACAAAACCGAACGCATAGTTAAAGGAAGCACACTTCTAATTTTCCATTCAACAAGCTCAAGTTCAAATTCAAATCTCAAAATGAAGTACACAGTATAGTCCCTAACAGTATATTGTCCTCAAGAGAACATATTCAATTCTCTTTTTAAAACCAAGGATTCATTCAATGAATCCAACAAGGAATAGAAATCCACAAACAGTGAAATCTATACAAGGATCGATGTAACTCATGAACTCAAAATACTGACATCCTATTACAAGGCTTCAACACTTGATGCAACATAATAAATAGTTCACAATCCCCAAATAAGAACAATAATACAAAGCATTATGAACAGAGATATTGTATCCTTCCATACAAAATTTAGTATACTAGGTTTAAATTCAACTTTCTAATAAAACCCAAGAAATCAAATAAAAAATTATAAGAGAGTAAGAAACCACTACGAAGTTTAAGTCAAAATATGTTCCAATATTACTTACAACTTGAATAAAAAAGAATCACAACCAGGACTCTCAAGTTCTAGTTAAAAGATTATGACAGGGAAAGTAATTGTTTCAACATCTATAACAAGAAGGAGAGTAAATACTACATTTCCATAAGCCTCTAAAACTGTTAATGACTGTTCCAAATGAACTATAAATCATCAATACCCATAACAAGATATAATTCTAGTCCTTTAATCCTTCTAAAATAATAGTCAAGCCTTCAACAGGACACGGGTTCACTTAGGGTAGAGAAGAATAGGATACACTTTGTATTCACATGCCCTGTCAAGTTCAAAGAAGGTGGTACAGTCTAAAAGACAAAAGTACCACAATCGGTCCAACAAGAAGCTACAAGAAGAAGATATCAAAAGAGATTACCAGGTCTACTTCTAAACAAAACAAATCTCTCAAGAACATTTCGAGTAGATAGTCCATAAATGAGTTTCAAACTTTTCAAGTCCTTAATACCAAAAAAACTCCATCTTAGAATACAATTATAGAATCAGACACGTCAATTCCAACAAAAGTTCAGAATAACCATGTATGGAATACTAATACGTTGTCAAACATGAGCTTCTAAAAAAGTTTAGAACTTCATAAGGCTCTAATACTAGCTCAAACAAACATTAAGTTCAAATACAAGCCTATAACGAAACACGAAGCTCCAAACAAAGATCATAACAAAGAACCAATCCTCTTATACAAGTTCAACCATTTTCAAATCCTTGAATAAGAATAAAACTTCCAGCTCAGAGTATATGTATAGAAAAAAACTCATTGATTCGACTACAAGTTTGAATCACGCAAGTACTGAACACGAGTATAGTGTCGATCATGGAGTTTCAATAAAAGTTACAACAAAACAAGCTCCAACTTAGCTCGAATAACACAAAGTTTAAACAAAAGCTCCTAAAGAAACTCAAATGCTCCAATATAAGTAAAATGAAACACAAGCTCCAAATAATAGTTCAAAATGAAACATAAGACTCCCATAAAGGTTCAGAACCACACAAAGCAACTAATGCCAGTTCAAAACAACACCAGTCTTGCATACAAGTTTCAGAATGAAATACAAAGCTTCAAATACAATTTTCACATGCATGTCACCATTAAACTAGCATAGAGAAAGTTTCCCAAAAACTATCATTACTAAGCAATGGATTTACATTCCAAAAACCATAGAGATTCATAAAAACATGCAAGTAGATAACCGAGAAAAATCATGCGCTTATTAATCTCATGAGAGAAAAGTTGTTTTCATGAATCATTTAGAAGAAAGCAAGAAATCTTAATGGGTAAAGTCTATCATGCCTGATAGTTCTTCCGAAAATTCAAAGGAGACTTCCAACCAAGCTTCCAATTCTTTTTATTCTCCACAATAGATCAACAACCAAAAAAATTCTTCCAATGCCTATTATACATTCCCTTGATCAAAAATAGACCAGAGAAACCAAAAATAGCCAAGAAGAATAAGAAGTCGAACTACTGGTTCAAAGAACCAGATAGCTCCATGCAGAGTGAAATTCGTAAGGCATGCAAAACAAAACAAAATATCAAAAATCTACCTCCCTTGTTTCCAAGATGGTTTGTACACAAAAATTTAGATCCATTAATTCCATAACTCCCAAATTTCATGCTTATCTCTTCTTACCACCACCTCCCGAAACTAGCGAATGCCAATTCTAGATCAACATGCAATTCCATACTTAGTGTGGCCTCCATGTAATCCCCAATAAAGTTAACTATCCCTTGCCAAAATGGTAGTACCTCCTTGCATTATACCCAATAAAATCAAATAAGGCCATTTGAACCATCACCATAGTGCCATGCGACCCTAGGTCCCTTTTAAATAGTTTAGGATAGATGTCCCCAAAACTTAAGTTAGTCTAACTATTAATTACCTTAGGTCTTAAAACATTGCCATAGGTAATTTCCACCTTAGGTTATATTAAATTTACATCCATATAGTATAATGCATTAGGTTAATATAGCCTAATATCACCTTAGCAAAATTTCTCCCACATTCATTTAGCACTAGAGGTTAGGTTATACTACAACCTCTAATTAAGTAGATGTAGCTAAGAAGTAGGTGCTCGTACCTAGTTTAGGATACCAATGTAGGATAGTCCTTTAGTTTTAGGATTTTTATCCCCTTTTATAGTAATGTAAGCAAACTATATTTATTTATGCCAATAATGTCCTACGAGATCAATCCCAAGAACCCAAGCACAACATACAACCGAATGAAGGAACTTTCACACAAGACTATAGAATTTACAAAATACAAAAGTTCACCCAATATGTCTCTCAACTAATGAAACAGAATGAAGGAACTTTCACACAAGACTATAGAATTTACAAAATACAAAAGTTTAGTCCAATATGTCTCTCAACTAATGAATGTTGATTTACCATTTAGTCTGTTAAGAAGATTTAAAATATTCCTTATATCACAATGAAATTGATCCAAGGATGAGTCAAGAAAAAGAAATGAGTTTGTAACTCTCAAAATCCGATTTCAGCTTACCTATAAGAAGTGAAAGTGGTTTTTTACAAGTTGTATAATTTCTTTCTAAATAATCCAAGAGTAGAAATGATTTATCCATAACAAGCATGATTTTCAACAATCAAGAAAACACACCTCATTCAAGAAAATCACATGTCAACGCTTATAATGAAAAGAGAAATATAACAGATTTGTCAAGGTGTTACATTGCCATAGAGGCAAGCAAGGAGATGATTTGGCTACAATAGGTGCTTGATGAGTTGGTTCATAAGTAGTAAGTTGGGAGACTACATAGTGATATTCAAAGTGTTATTCATTTGACAAAGAACTCCTATTTCTATTCTAGGATGAAGCACATTTAGTGAGATATCATTTCATCGGGAAGCTTCGGAAGAAGATAAGTTGAAGTTGGAAAAGATTCATACCAGTTAGAATCTGTGGATATAATGACCAAGGTGGTCATAGGGAGAATTTTTAGTTGTGTTCATCTTTGATTGGCCTTCATGGTTGATAATGAAGGGTTAAGAACTTTCTCTCGGTGGAAGCAGTCTTGAAGTGGGAGATTGTTGGGGTTTGGAGCCTATTTTTGGTCTTTTCTAATCGGTATTGAAGTGTTAGAGTTCGAAAAATTAATTTTGGAGACTTCACGAGCATTCGTAGTCGTCTGTTGTTATATTGTTGTGATGTTGTTGTGACGTTGTTAATTGGTTGTCACAACGTCGGGATAATGAAAAATAAAAACATGGAAAACATCATGGACCTAAGACAATTTGGGTGGCAAGGCTAAGTGGTAGGTAATGGGACTGATCCTCTCTAAGATCTCAAATGGACCCACGAATCTTGGGGCTATCTTAGACCATTTTCCATAATGGATAAGGCTCTTATGATGTCGACTCTCAGAATACCATTGATCCCACCTCTTAACTCGCAGTCAAATTTCCTTTGATATGCATACTTATTCTACCTATCCATAACCTCCGAGAACTCTATCTAATCAATGTGACTTGTTGCTCTATATCCTGTAACATGGTTGGTCCCGGACATACCATGTCCTCTATCTTGTCCCAACTCAATAGAGTCCTACACTCTCTACCATATAATTCCTGAAATGGTGTCATGCCGATGGAACTCGAAAAATATTGTTGTAAGAAAAATGTACCAGATATAAATACTACCCCAATGTGACCGATGATCCATAACATACATGTGAAGCATATCCTCAAGTATCTGGTTCACTCGCTTGGTCTAACAGTTTATCTCTGGGTGATAAGTTGTAGTAAAATTAATTTTCCTCCTGAGAAAAAATTATATGGTTTTCAAAAAAATTGATGTGTACAAGAGGTGATGGTCACAAATAATCCTCTAAGGAATCTCATGAAGTCTTACTATCTGATCCAAATAGACTCACACCATAGCACTAGATGTATAAGTGGTCTTCACCAGATAAAAATAAACCACTTTCTTCAATCTATCCATTGTGACCATGATGATGTCGTGGTGATATCTTGACGTAGATAGCCACATAATGAAATCCATGGAAATGGTGTCCCATTTCCACTCACGGTTTACCATGAGGATATAAAAGGCTATCTAGATACCGATGCTACCCCTTCACCCTCTAACACTCCAAACACCAAGATACAAACCAGATTTATCCTTTCGAAGACCCCTTCAATGAAATAAGCGCCTAAGTAAAGCATGTATCTTCTTCATCCCCGAATGGGCTGAATAAGGTGCATGATGAACCTATGCTAGGATATCCTATCTCAAAAATTCATCTCTAGGTAAATAAATTTTTCCCCTATGTCAAAGAAGCCCATCTAACTCAAGAAATAGCCCATCAAACTTCCCCATAAGGGGTCTATGAGAATCAAATCGTACTCTGGTGAAAGGTAGAACTGTCATGAAGAATTTGATGTAAGATCCCGGCCCTAAAATTTGTACCTACTGGTGTAGCCGTGGCAAGGTGTCTACTTCCGCTTCACATGTCTTTGAATCTCCATGTCATACCCACATATAATTTCCATTCAATGTCATTGATGGGAACTGATATTGGGTTATGTTAAGAGGTTTCGTAGGCTCAAATTGTTTATCATGAGTGTGAAACTCTTTCCAAATAGAAAATATCACAACCAAACCAAAGCATAGATGACTCGATACAAGATCAAGGTCATGAATCGGGTAATTGAGCTCATAATCCTTGAGTTTTTAAGACTCAAAGGAAATAACTCAGCCATCCTACGTCAATAATCCTCATATCCCTTCGATGAAGCATCTGTACATATAAATAAATCCCTCTATGGATTTGGCATCGCTTTTTAGGATATGTGTTGAAGTAAGGAATTCCTTGATTCGTGAAGGATTTCTCACAATTATGCGACCAAACAAAATTCTTCCCCTTCTGCATTGTAGGGAAGTGATGGGATATGAAATACATGAGAAATCCTGCAAAAAACCCTTGTAATACCTTGATAATCCCATGAATGTGTACCTTGGTCACATTGTTCGGCTTTAGATAATCAACGATAGCTCTAATTTTTAAAGGATCGTCTGTGATACCTTCCCAAAAATAAATTGACCCAATTACTAAACCTTTGAGTGAAATAATTCACACTTCTCCAAGTTACCATAAAGTTTCTACTCTTGAAGATAATATAGAACCTCATGAAGGTGCTCCTCATGCACCCCATGTGTACATGAGAAAATAAAAATTCCATCTAGGAATATGAGCATGAAGCGGTATAGAAATATCCTAAATACCCCATTCATGAAACTCATGAATACAACAGAGGAATTCAAAATACTAAATGATACAAATGTGAACTTGTAGTGGCCATATCTGGTATGAAACATTGTCTGTGAATATTTTCCTTAGGGAAAATTTTAGTGGCAAATTTCCATAAAATTGTAAATATTAGGGATTTTGGAAATTGGAAATGGCCAATTTTCAGCAATCGGCTCCCGCCCAATTTGCCTGAAATTTCCACGGATAAGTCATTTATATGGTGAATTCACCTACTATTTATGTGTTAAATTAAATTTCGCATGTATTTTGCCAACATTTCTTATCATTGTACCTTATCCACAAAAATTGTGCCCCGCTAAATTGTCTTTACCATGATTTTTTTAGAAATTCGCCATCAATTCAAAAGTCGATTTTGGAGATTCGCTACCCATTCTAAACTATTTTCTTAGAGGAGGGTCTTAAAATGAACCCTGATCAACCTCCACAATCCTTAATTGATGATACGCTAACTTGATATCTAACTTGGAAAACACAATATCCCCCTTTATGTGATCAAATAAATTATCAATACGCAGAAGGGGTTAATGATTCTTGATTGTTACTTTTTACAACTATCTGTAATTGATACAAAATCACAAGGATCCATCCTTCTTCTTCATAAAACTCACTAGTGCAACCTAAGGGGATATAATAGGATAGATGAGGCCCTTCTCCATAAGGCCTTCCAGCTAAATCTTTAGCTCACAAGTCTCGGGGGTAGTCATTATATACGACACACATGAGATAGGATCTACTCCAGGAATCAAATCTATATGAAAATATTTCTCATGATGGGGAGGTAGGTTGGGAAAATTGCCAAGAAAGACATAAAAAAATATCTCGGGATGTGATGATCATTCGGTGAAGATCCACTAAACTCATACTCAGATCATCATTTGATTGTAATAGCATACAATTGACATCCGCGATGCATGTACCGCTTAAGTTGCATAGAGGATATGGTGCAAATAGAAATAGGCCTCCTAACCCCAACAATCACCGAATCAACACCCAAATCATATGGACAATATCTCACCTTTCTATAATAATCCACTCTATTTCTATGTGAATAAAGTTAGTCCATACTCAAAATGAATCCATAAGAACCCAAATATCGTGGTAAAGGGTCCTAGGTCAACTACACACTCCATGACCAAGGATAATTGAGATCTTGTCTCCAAAATCCATCTCAAAATCCCAAATATGACCTTTCCTAATTGTCACCATCCTACATCACTCTACTAAGGATGGAGAAAAAAGAATCAGAAGATCCTAAATCAAACAAGATAGAGGTAGAAATACCACTAATGCTACATGTAGTCTCAATCATTGTTCCCCGATACTTTTCCTAGCGGTTCTCAATCGCTACACAAATATTTTTCTCCTAGACATGTCACCAACTATCGGCTCTAAAATGGGACCCTTACCCTTGTTATTAGGGATCATCAAAAAATCTATCTAGTGATGCCAACATTTACCACATCGAAATAAATCTGCCTAGTCCTCTCCAATGAGAAGTTTCTCCTCCTTGTGCTCTGGTGGTCTATTTTTCCAATCCTAATGATTTATATATGGATTGTGGTCATTGTTGATGAGCTTTGGTCGACCGAGCTCTTGGTAGTCTATGTGTCCCTGGTAGGTCCCCTAGATAGAGCTCCCATAATACACCGTCTCTCGAGCATCATATCTCGTGGAGGCCTACAAGGTGGGAAATTCGATGCTACTCTTTGCTATGGATGTGGTCTAAAGGAAGAATGTGCTAATCCATGCTCGCCATAAGGGGAGGGGTCCCCCTTTGATCTATTTTCTTGTAAATGCTAGATATGACCCCTCACCCTATCTTGTGCCTTTTGTGTCTTCCCCATGTTATCCTCTGCAATATAAGAATTCTCAACGGCCTCTGTTAAGGTCTGTGGACAATGCATGGGAACTTCCTTTCCCAAGTGTAATTTCAGGCCCTTGATGAACTTATGCACTCTAACTTGCTCATCCTGCATGTAGTTCATGTACAAAAGAAAATCCAATAATTTACTCTCATACTCTTCCACCGACAAGATCACCTATAACAGATCGTGAAACTCATTGACCCACTACTAGATGAATCATTTGGAAAGGTACCTACTCTAGAAACTCTTTTCAAAGAGTTCCCATGTCATAGAATTTGAATTAAGGTGGATCTAGTGGTCCTTTTCCATCCACCAAATACCTTACCTTTCTCTCATAAAATGGACAACTAGAGCCTTCCTATTGCTAGAGCACATACATAGCTTGAAGCATCCGCTCAAGCTAACCAACCACAACTCCTCTTGAAATCATCTTGTATCGCAAGCATAGAAGCTCTAATGAAGCTTCGGGATCTCTCAAATATGCTCATTCGTTGACATATTTCTACCCCTAGGGCTCTCCTCATGGTTGTCCCTTTGTCTAAGGATCTTAGATATCTCCCCGTGGCTCGCAGATTCTATCGCCATGCTATATCTCGTGGTGAATCTAGACTACTAGGATCCACATGATAATTCTCCATTATATGCTACTCATGGTGTCATGAACTATGAGCCTCCTCGATGAATCCCTATCATGTTTACTAGGTCTTTCCCCTACTCATCCTCATCGTATATTAGCATTGACCTATTAAAAGGTATGTAAAATCTACGGTAATATAGTGGTGATTGCCTACACTAGGGTTTTTCCATATAACTCTACATACAATAACCCCTTGTCTAGGTTTCTCCTCCTGCACAAACCAATCTAGTAGTTACTTCATTATTCTAGGCATGTTTCCATTTACTAAATTTTCTATGTTTTAATTTTTTCAAATAATTCAAGTATTTTAGGTTTAGGTTTTACTATACTTTCATTTTTTCCCCATGTTTTCCCAAAGTGTCCAAGTGTTTAACCCATCACTATGATACCAAAGTATAACACCCACAAATTTCCATGCAAACCACTAACAAACAACTTAAAAATTACGAAAACAATTTTTTTCGAATATTGTTGAAATTTTTGCACTTGTGCCAAAATAGGCAACTCAAAACTTTGTTACAATGGATAGCATTGGTGAAGTATACCTAAGCTAGGGGAGTTTCTTTTAGACAATATTGTTATTGTTGAATTAAATAATGATTACATGAAATTTGCATCTATGTGTGTTGTTACAAAACATAATAGATCACATAGTCTACAATTTCATGACTATCTTCAACAAAAGAACACAAAGCCCCGAAGGATAGCTGTGTTGCCTTGATGAAGACATCCAATTGCAGAGTAGATGAAATGCTAAGTTTTGGAACAACAAACATAAATGCATATTGTAGAAATCAGAGTTCATTACTAGATGTTACAGGTATTCTTTAATATTCTTTCCTTCATGATTAAGACATTTAATTATATTACTGAGTTGTTTAGTTCATCATACAATCCATATCAGAAAGTAGAAATGTAAAAATAAATACACAACTCATTTCTTAGAATTCAATGTTTTATTCATAAGGAATTTCAAATGTTCCCACACAAGCCATGGGATGTAACTGAGAAGTAAATTACAACTACTGAAATAAGAGGTACACATGCATGAAAGAGAAAATAGAGGAGTATGAGTGAACCCATCATTTCCTTGGGTCTTCTCCTTCGGTTGATGCATCCTCATCTTCAGCTTTGTTCCCTCTTCATCTTCATTATTGAGAGGCATTGTACATGGAAAGAAGAAAAGAGGAAGATTATCAGTTAAGAGCTCAGGGTTAATCCATATTCCTATACTATCCTAATTCGTGCACATGGATCTCTAATAATAGGAGATATAGATTACTTGAAGATCAAAACTGCATACATGATTTTCTCACTCAGAAAGAAGGAGAAAGAAGAAAATAAAACCATGGACATAAGAGAGGCCAAAAATCCTAAATATTTTCTAACTGTTTTCTCAAGTGTGCAAAGTGCGAGATATCGAATCAAGAAGCAATAGAGAAGTTTGAATACCCATGCCAAAGGAGTGATACCCAAATCTAGGTTGTAATATTTCAAGCCACAATTTGAAAAATACATGTGCAGATACAGAGTTTGGGAAAAATAATTCATTCAGGCAGGACAGTTAAAGGTTCATATACAGATTTGTTGCAATACAGCTCAAAGGAACGAATAAAGTTATAGATCTAAGGAAGAAAATGCAGATCCTAGCTTTGATCAAGAAAACCATCAATGGGTATTGAGGAATTAGAGTAAGGATCAAGAACTCACTAGTTAAAATTGAAGTAGAGAAAACCCTCATCAAATTCAGAGCCAAAAGGAGAACCCAGAATGAGTTTTAACTCAGAGATCAATGTTGTTCTGAAATCACATTAAAAATGCAAAGGAAAAATAAGTATCAATGTTTTGAAGATGAAATAGCAGAGACAAAGTAAAAGGGCGAGCTCAATACTGATCGAAATGAGAAATATACAGTCAGGAGATTACAAAAAAACATGAAGCCGCTACCATCTTGTTCAAAATAATGATGATACAGAAAGGACTGAGCTCACAAACCTCAACAATGGTGGCCATAGAATCTTCACAGAGCTTCACAGGACACAAATATTTTGAAGAAAAGCCAAACTCAAAGCAACACAACTGGTCAAATTGACCAAATCTTGTAGTATAAGCCAACCTAGAACTCGAAGTGATCAAAATGGTGGTCGTTAAATAACAAATATTTCCAAATCCAAGCTCAATAAAACAATAGATGTAGATAAACTGAGCTCGAAAGATCATCTCCAATGGCCACCATCTAGGGAAAATTTTACAGAGTTCCTTTAGCTCAGATAGAGCTCAAGAATGAAAATATGAAAGACTTAGGGTTTTGAGTGTTTTATTCATCAAACTAAAGTAACTTAACTCATCGGGTGAGTTGGAGATCAATAGCCACGAATCAAAATTACAAAGATCAATGCTTATAATTGATCACCAAAATCGATGCAAACCCCAGCTTGACACATTAAAATGGTGGGTCTTTTTGGCAAACTTAGCATCTTTTCATCATTTTGTAAAAGTGTCAAATTGACCTACAGGCCTAATGAAATCTAATTGGATGTAGAGGGTGGGCCCTTTTTGTGTTTTGAGACATTTTGGAAAAGGGAAAAAGTCAAAAGTTGAGCCCACATCAAAAATTCAAAGCGGAGTATCAGAGCCATTTGAAATTTTGAGCTTTATTTCAAAAGGGTGTAAAGTTGTAAAATGACCTGTGGCCCCGCTTATGTTAAAGGAAAAATTCAAATGTTGAGCCTGCATCAAAAAAGTCAAAGCGAGCATTAGAGCCATTTGAAATTTTGAGCTTTATTTCTAAAGGGCATAAAGATGTAAAATGGCACACGACCTGTTTATGTTAAAGGAAAAAATCAAATGTTGAGCCCGCATTAAAAATTCAGAGCAGAGGAGTAATCATCAGAACGTTTTTACCTTTGAAACTTTTAAGCTTTTTGAAAAGGAAAAAAGTGATAAAGTCACCCACGACCCCGTGAAGACCGAACAAGGCCACGTATTCAATAAGTCAAAAGTAGAGAGTGAGTCAATTTGATATTTTGAGCCCTTTTTGAAAAAGGGAGAAAAGTGATAAAATTTCCCGCGACTTCGTCCACATATTGAATAAGTCAAAAGCAAAGCGTCGGGTCAATTTGAGATTTTGAGCCCTTTTTTAAAAAGGAAGAAAAGTGATAAAATTTCCGCAACTCGCCCATGCCATCAAAATCCCAAATTAGAAGCGGAAGGGCGGGCCGAATGTTTAAAAATGCACAATCTCTATCAGAAATGGAAAAAGAAAGTTTTCCAGGCCTGTTTGTAGTTCAAATCTATCCTACATGGACAACTCTTTTTCGAAATAATGAAAGACAAATTTCTTTACAGAAACCTTTAGTCAAGCTTGAACAATCAACAATGGCGGATAGGGAAAATTTAGCAAAACTTTTCTAGCTTGAATGGAGCTCAACAATGCAAATACCAAAAATGATTAAGTTTGCAATACTTTTGCACCTTAATTCGAGTCCCGAGTTCACCAGATTCAACCATGGTTAGAAAGTGCTAATATTATCACTACAAATGGATAAGGTCGCATACCTTCAAAGCAAGAAGACAAAATCTGCATGCACAAGGAAGAAGACTTTCTCATCAAGAAAAACTTATTTTTAGCAAATTATCACTCATGCTTTTCTTAAAAATAGAACAATCGACTGTAGTTGACTGAGTTGTAACCAATGGTTGTTAATGCCTCTTTGTATTTGCATGTTCTGTTTTTATTCCTTTATTTATTAATAGATGAAGGATAAAAATAGGATGCATGGGTGAGTACAATTCTAGCCTATTTTTAGGAAGGGTGGGAAATAATTTTGCTATATATTGTGTGCTTTGGCAAAGCACAAAGGAGGAATTTTAGATATAGGAGTGCTAAAGCATTTTCTGCCAGTTTTTCCCTCTGAATGTGAAGTATTTTCTACCTTTCCAATTATTTGCAGTCTTGTGTATGTTCCATTAATCTTGTGAATGTAAGTTCCCTGATTGATCATCTTACCTGTTGCAAATTTAGTAATTTCGTGATATTAATGTGCATGTTTAACTTAGCAAGTATTGTTGTGATACTTTCCCTCAATACACCAAAGTGTTTGCCCTTAATATTCTGTAGAAAATTGTTGGCTTGTGCATCAAAAATCCTTTCCATATCAATTATGCATATACTCAGTCAAAGACCTCATACAAATTTGGTGTATCACCTCAGTTTTAATTTCATTTTACAGTCATTTTTACCCTTAAATCCCCAGAAAATCAGTTTAGGATACATCAATAAGGAACTAGACTTGATACCGAAGACTCACCTCAAAATAGGTATACCCATAGACCTGAGGTGTTTCCATTATATCTATGAAAGAGAGAGATCCATTTTGAAATCTTAGAACACCTGCAACCATCTCTCTACAGGGTGCACTTTCGAGAGATAACAAGTACATTAAAGATGTTAATCCCATCTTAAATTCATTAATCATGAAAATAACAAGTTTCATATTTAGTCATAACTTTCCATACGGTTTACTTTAAATTATTTCACCCATTAGTATTATTTTATTAATTTTTCTCAAGCCATTACTTAATCCCGAACTCATTTTATTTTGTTTGTTAATTAATCCTTGATTAATTCCTTAAATTATCCACTTAGACGAAATAATAATTTTAATCCAAGATTAGTATAATTATCCTTAACCTTAACTAATTAAATCTTACCCGAACAAGATTTACCACATAATATTACAATTAAAGGTTAAAGCTAACTTTGATTTATTTCCTAAGTTAAATTTAATAAAAATTACTATAGCAACATTAATCCTAATCTCCCCTAAAATTAACTTTTAACCAAAATAAGCTCACACTTATTTTTGGTCAACTAACACAATTTCCCCCTTTTGGTGCTTCAATCTAAATTTTTGTATATTTTAAGCACTTAAGGTCCCCTAAAATCATTTCCATCAGATAGGAAATTTCTTCCCCTTTCTAGAAATATAAAGAATTCCTTTTAACTCTCATATTTTGCAAAATGGCGGGCCAACGGGCCTGGGAAGGATTTTTGCCGAAAGTGGGCAGTGGTCCTAGGGAAGACTTTTTCGCAAAACGGGAAAATTGCATGGACCTGATGAGGGTGGTGGGAGACATTTTGACATTTTTGCACTTTTTCAAAGGGGCACAAGTTATAATTATGGGCCCGTGACCCCAGGAAGGATTTATTTTGCTAAGTGGAAAATGTGGGACGATGGGCCCAGAGATGTCTTTTCACCAAATGTGGAAAATGCGGGCTGGCGGGCCTAGGGATGATTTATTTTTCAAAAACGAGTTAGTAGGGCCACAGAGAAATTTTTTCCCAAGTGTAAATTGGGAAGATGGTGTCATGTATGGGGCATTTTGGAAATTTTTCCCTTTTCAAAAAATGGCGTGAGTTTTCAAGTGTAGCGCGTGATCTGTGAATTCTTTTCACCAAATGTAAACTCATGAACCCGCGAAGGTGTAACATGTGTCAATGGAAGAAATTTAGAATGGACACCCAAGGGATAGTCCCTAAACAAGTGTTAAGCTTCCACACCTCCCAGGTATGAAAAGGGATAGAGTTAATTGTTGAAAAGTAAAAATGGGGAGGAGCTAGTGGAAGGTGCCAATTGTCGACTCGATTCAACTTCAAAGACCAAATCTGAAGGTGGTTCCGAAAACAAGTGCGAGCTCACCTCATGGTCGAGTTAAAAAGGAGATAGAGCCATCCGTTTCATCGACTAAGTATAATAAGGTCGGAAGAATCCTCCACGTGTCTCTTTGGCACAACTTCAAAGTTAAAATCTTGAGGCATACCCTAAATGAGCATGAAGCCTCCATGTGTCTCATTGGCACAAATTCAAAGGGGTGAAAAAGTAGAGACTCAAATGAACACCAAATCTCCACATGTATACGGTCATACACGTAAGTCAAATGGGTACATGGGCCCAAATCGGCTAAGTATAAAAGGATTGGTGGAAGCTGCCATGTGTCGCTAAACAACGCATGACTTTAAAGGTAAAATATAGAGGGATAGTCCCAAACAAGCATTTAGCCTCCACATGTCTAGGGTAGAACATATGGCCCCACCAAGAAAAAGGGACTTAGTCAAAACATAAAGAAATAGAACGAGTTCCCAAAGTGCGGAAGGTGCCACATGTCTCTTTGGCACAACTTCAAAGTTAAAATATGGAGGTAGACCGTAAATGAGCACAAATCCTCCACGTGTCTCATTGGCACAATTTCAAATGGAATGGACCTAATGAAAGGTATCTAAATGAGTGCCAACCTACCACATGGTCAAATTCGAAAAGGTAAGGTCGGCCGTTGAAAAGTCCAAAATCCTACAGAGGCCTCCACGTGTCTCATCTACACAACTTCAAAAGAAATATCTCAAGGTAGTTTCTAAATGAGAGTGAAGCCTCCACATGTCTTAGGTTGGGTACAATGTCTCCACCAATAAGAGGGACTTTGGAAGAATACAAAGGAAACTGAGGAGCCCGTGGAAGGCACCATGTGTCAGTTTGATGTGATTTCAAGAGTGAAAGGAAGGGGCTAAATCTTAACAACGCCTGAGGCTACCACATGGGTCTTACACAGAAAAAATCTTTTAAATATTGTGTGCACATAACCATGATCTTAAAATATCCATATCTTTCAACTAAAAACTCAGATTTAGGTGGGAGAGGAATCTTTGGAAATCTCTCGGCATTAGCTTCTCACTTGCCTCCATTAATTTTTTGGACCACTATTTTTGGGGGTTGTCAAGTCTCCCACCTGCCTGCCATGATGAAGAATGGGCCTCTTTCTTCCCAAGAAGGGACAATGACGAGGGCATGGGTGTTGCAGTGAGACTCTTCATTATGGTAGGTGGATTTAATACTCTTCCAAGGGTGGTTGGAGCAGGTTCAAATTCTTCCCTCCTTTCTCTCTTATTCTTCCTATATATTGTTAAGGAGGGGAATTTTCTAAAAGTTTGGTCATTATTTCTCTCCTTCCCCCTCTCTCTTTCTTCCTTAGGGTAGAATTTGGAGTCTAAGCCTCTTCTAATGGCTCTGTAATGGAACTTTCCTACCTCTTTCCCACGATGATGTACTTTTTGAACTTATGGATAAATAAAATATGTTTCATGATGCATGTTGTTCATTCTTTACTTATTTTATTGTCTCTTCTTGCCTCTCATTGTTGCAGAGGTATACCTCACATACTCTAATGTCTATTACAGGTTCGGGAGTTTTGTTTAATTGGTTTTGAAGTGATGTTATGTGTGAACTTCATCTGTCAGTGTGATGCATATTTCCATCCTCTCCATTACCCACCTCTCTCCACTTTAGGTAGTTGGATTTTTGATCACCACTTCCTTTTCTGGTGTATCACCACTTAGTGTAGGCTCTCTTTCAATTTCTCTCTCTCCTTGTCTCCTTGGAATGGTTAGATTAGGATAGATAGGTTTTTCTTGCACTAGAGTAGCTTGTGGCAGGTAATTTAGGAAGAAGGAAAAATAGCTTTCTAGAGGTCCATCTCAAGTTTGTAAGTCCCAAATCTTGAGAGATGGTATAATGTTGTGCAATCACACCGAATGCCCCATTTATAACTTAGGACATTCGGGGGTGCTTATGATTTCACCTCAAAATTTTGGCGCACCCAATGAGATGCTAAGGTTATATTTTCTCATCTTTCCGAGGTGTCTCACTATCAACAATAAATCTTAAGCCACAGTGTGACCACATAAGAGTTATGGCATGCTCGGTGGGATGGGTTTGAAGCACCTTACCACTTCATTCATAAATTTGATGTGTTCTTCATGATATTCAGCCTCTTGAGGCACATGTAAAGCACATCCTGGTGACTCCATGTGGTCAATAACCCATCTCCGAGGTTTCATACCTTACCCATCCATTTTCATCCATTATTCCTTCCACATCTTTCTTCTTCTTCCATCCCATGAAGTTATACAATCATGACTTCATTTCCATCTTGGAACTCACACTTGCAGCAACCACAGTTCCTTTTGCCTCTAATGTATTTCCCAACTCCTCTAGATCAACATTATGATCATATCTAGAACCATTATGCTTACCCATATGAGAATTTTCAAAACCATTTTGGCTAAGGAGCTTATCAAGAGCAAGGGTGTGTGTTCGATGGTGATGGTTATGTACAAAATGCTAATTTTTTGGAGAAGATCAAAAGAATGGAGGCTAGCATGATGTAAGCCATGGCTACAACACAGATGAAGGAATTCAGGATTTGTTGTAAGGAACATTTTCCATGGGGAGGCCCTTTTCCAAGACATTACAACCCACAGGAGAATCTTGACTTCATGGTCAAAATTCTGCCCCAACTTGTGCAATGGACTGAGGAGATTGAGGCTTATGAGTTGGACATAAGAAAACCTTGTCAATGGGTAAGTCCACCACCTCCTAGATTTTCTTTTCCTCTTCCTCAATTAGTATCATCGCAGTAGTGTCATGAGTCTAGCTCCCCATCTTCTTCCCCAAGTGTTGATTCCCCTTCTCCATCCCCTAGTCTTCCATCCCACCTCAATTCTTCTACCCTTTTCCCTTCCAAGTAGTCATCCCCTCCAAACAAACAAGAAGTTCCACTTCCCTCACCACCACAAACAATTCAAAGCTATTAAAAACCCATCCACTCCTCCTTACCTTCCCAATTCCGTGGGGAAGAGATTCCAAAGACCAGTTAAAGAGAACAACAAGAAGAGGAACCCAATAGAGAAGAAATGATAGAAAATTTGAAGAGTTGGGCTACCAAATTTGGGTTTACAAAGATCCCCTTGATGGTTAAGCCAATAGAGGAGGTCAAGGTTGAAGAGCTAGTGGTGGCTAAGGCTAAGTTTGTAGTAGAACAAGAACAAGAACAAGAAGGATAAGATCAAAAATTTGTTTGCTCTGAATGTAGTGTCATAATGGCACTTTGTCTAAAGAGGATGCTGATCTAATCCAAGCTGCATAACTAGTTAAGGAGGAAGAATAACCAGCTCCAAGTCCCATTGAAGAGGAGTAGCTTGGGAGAGATCAAATCAGAGTTGAGGCCACTTAGTGAAGAAAGCATTATTGAATATTTTTTGCTTTCATTTGAAGGGCCTGATTTGATTGATGAACCCATGACGGAGGAGGACCATATGGTTCCAGAAGCTTTAGGTGCAGAGTAGGCCATAGAAGAACCTTTAGTTCTTCCTCCCACTTCATCCCCTTCGAGCTTTGATGTTGAAGAAGATTTTGATCTTTCAAACTTCATGTTTGAGGATGAAGGGAACCATGGTGAGCAATTTTCAGATCAAGAGGACACCATGGAGGAGGTCGAGCACATGCAGTAGGAAAACAAAGAGGTAGATTATCTATCAGACATGGAGGATTGCTTTGATGGAGAGGAGCCCATGGATATCACATCATTTTCTCCTCCATCATCCACCTTCCAAGCACATGAGCTTATGCCATGAAGGAGAGCATTCAAGGACAACATCCTACAAGTCATAAGAGCCCTCTGGAACCAAGGTTAGAAGATATGAATCTTCCATGTTCTTCACAAGAGAAGGAAGGGAAAGAGCAAGAGTATGTCACCATCTCTTCCACACCATCCACCTAGAAAGGTTAGGAAGAAGACACCATTCTTGGATATGAAGTTCAAATAAATGGGAATATCCATAAGATCAAATTGCTCCCAATTAGGTACTTGGCTTCATTGGAGCCAAGTGAGGAGAAGCCAAAATAAGTCATGCCCACTTCAGGACATGAGGATGAGTATCAAAGCACAAAAGGTCACCATAACACCTCTCGAGTCCAATACCAATCATCTTAGAGGAGGTATTTTCGAATGATGTTGATACATTGATGATATGGTTGGAGGATTGTTCTCTTGTTAGTTTTTCACTCATACAAGTATCCATATTCACTTTCAAATCATTTGCATGGCTTCCCTTTTTAAGAAAGGGAAGCTACTTCTCCCTGTCAGTTGTAGGATTTGTTTGAGTCCCCTTTCTCTCTAGTTAGTGTAGTATAGGAGAAGATTTTTATTCAGCAGAAGAAGTGCTTGGCACACTCTTCATGTTCCACTTGGACCATGTATGATTTTCCTATTTTGTACATAGTGTGTTGTGGTGTTTTGTTGCTTGTGCATAGGACATTAGAAGTAAAATATGGGGGTAGTTTCCAAGTGGCTCAAGCATAATATTTTAAAATTTTAGATCAGATTTGTGTTTACCAAGAAAACTCCATACCCAATGGATGCTTCAAGGCAACTGATCATTTCACCTAGCAGGCAAGTGATCCCCATGAGTTGCCAAATTGTTAACCAAAATAATCTCACACTTATTTTTGGTCAACTAACACCATTTCCCCCCTTTTGGTGATTCGATCTGAATTTATTTTATTTTAACCACTTAAGGCCCCCTGAAAGCATTTCCATTAAATAGGAAATTTCTTCCCCTTTCTAAAAATATAAAGAAGTCCTTCTAACTCCTCATATTTTGCAAATGGCGGGCCGATGGGCCTGGGAAGGATTTTTTGCCAAAAGTGGGCGGTAGGCCTAGGGAAGACTTTTTTCCAAATGGGAAAATTGTGGACTAGTGGGGCGGTGGGAGATATTTTGACATTTTTTCACTTTTTGCAAAGGGGCACAAGTTATAATTGCAGCCCGCGAGCCCGAGAAGGATTTCTTTTTTGCTACATGGAAAATGCGTGGTGGTGGGCCTAGCGATGATTTCTTTGATCCCAAAAGCGGGTCTGCGAGGCCACAGAGGAAATTTTTCCCAAGTGTAAATTCAAGCCGGTGGGTCTATGGGGCATTTTGGAACTTTTTCACTTTGCACAAAATGGCATACTTTGTAAGTGTGAGCCCACGAGCCCACGAGAGAAGTCTTTTCGCCAAATGTAAAGTCAATGGGGACCCGTGAAGGTGCCACATGCATAAATGAACCACTTTATAATGGAGACCCAAGTTATGGTCCCCAAACAAGTGCCAATCTTCCACGCATCCCAAGTCCCAAAAGGGACAAAATTGACTATTAGATAATTCAAAATGTGGCAGAGCTACCGAAGGGTGCTACGTGTCGACTGGCTCAGCTTCAAAGACCAACTCTGAAGGTAGTTCCATAAACAAGCGCCAAGGCTCGCCACATGGTTAGACTAAAAAAGGAACAAATCCATTGGCTATTTAATCGATGAAGTATAAGAAGTTTGGCAGAAGCCTCCACATGTCTCTTTGGCACAACTTCAAAGTTAAAATCCGGAGGCAAACCCTAATGAGTGCAAAGCCTCCACATGTCTCATCGATGTAAATTTAAAGGGGGTGGCCCAAAGTGGAGGCTTAAATGAACACCAACTCTCCATGTGTCTAGGGTCCAAAAAAGTTAAATGGAAGGAGACCGAATTCGCTAAGTATAAAAGAATCGGTGGAAGCTGTCATCACGTGTCAACTCGGCATAACTTCAAAGTAAAATTCAAGAGGGATAGTCCTAAAAATTCCGAAAAGCCTCCATGTGTCAGCGTCAAACATATGGCCCCACTAAGAAAAAGGGACTTAGCCAAAACAAAAAAAAATAGAAACAGTGGTCTGCGAAAGGTTCCATGTGTCTCACATGACACTACTTGGTTAATATCTAGATGGGCAAATCCTAAATGAGTAAGAATCCTCCACATGTTTCATCGGGAACAATTTCAAAGGTGTGGCCCAAAAGGTAGTCCCCAAATGAGTGCCAACCTACCACGTGGTCAGAGTCTCGAAAAGGTAAGGTCGGCCATTGAAAATTCCAAAAGCCTGCGGAGGCCTCCATGTGTCTCGTCCACGCAACTTCAAAAGAAAATTTGGGGGAAATTTCCAAATGAATGTGAAGCCTCCACATGTCTTGGGTCGGCATAGTGTCTCCACTCATAGGAGGGACTCAAGTGGAAGAAAGAGGAAACCGAGGAGCCCGTGGAAGCTCTCATGTGTTAGTTGGCACAATTTCAAGAGTGAAAGGAAGGGGCTAAATCTTCATGATGTGACGCGAGGCTACCATGTGTGTCTTGCATGGAAAAACTTTTTAAATATTGTGAGCCCATGACCCTGATATTCAGATAGCCATATATATCGACTGGAAAATCAAATTTTGGTGGGAGAGTAAGTTTTGGAAATCTTTCAGCGTCATCTTCTCACCTGCCTCCATTAATGTTTTGGCCCACCATTTTCAGGGGTTGTCAAGTCTCCCACCATGCCACATGATGAAAAATGGGCCTCTTTCTTGCCCAGTAAGGGAAAGTGATAGGGGCATGGGTGTTGCAGTGAGACTCTTCATTATGGTAGGTGGATTTAATACTCTTCTAGGGGTGGTTGGAGTAGGGTTCGAATTCTTCCCTCCTTTCTCTCTTATTCTTCCTATATATTGTAAAGGAGGGGAATTTTCTAAAGGTTGGTCATCGTTTCTCTCCTCCCCCTCTCTCTTTCTTCCTTAGGGTAGAATGTGGAGTCTAAGCCTCTTCTCATGGATCTATAATGGAATTTTCTTGCCTCTTTCCCACTGATGATGTACTGTGTGAACTTATGGAGCAATAAAAAAATTTCATGATGCATCTTGTCCATCCTTTGCTTATTTTATTGTCTCTTCTTGCCTCTCATCATTGTAGGGTATACTGTGCATACTCTAATGTCTATTGCAGGTTTTGGGAGCTATGTTTAATGGGTTTTGAAGTGGTGTTCCATGTGAACTTCATATTTGGTCTATGATGCATCTATCCATCCTCTCCATTTCTCACCTCTCTCCACTTCAGGCAGTTAGATTTGTGATCAACCACTTCCTTTTCTGGTGTATCACCTCTTAGTGTAGGCTCTCTTTCACTTTCTCTCTCCCCTATCTCCTTAGATTGGTTAGATTACAATAGATAGGTGTTTCTTGCACTAAAGTAGCTTGTCGCGGGTAGTTTAGGACGAACAAGAACCAACTTTCTCTTGAGGTCCATCTTAGGTTCGCAAGTCCTACAACTTGAGAGATGGTCCAATGTTGTGCAATCACACCAAATTCCCCATTTTAGATGTAGTTCATTTGGGGGTGCTATGATTTTGCTTCAACATTAACCAAGTGCACCCTTATCCATTAACACTTATCCATTTAAACACATAATTCCACAATAAAACAAATTACCCATATAATATCCCATGCTCATCATTTAAATAAAATATTAATATTAATTATCACTTACCCATTTAGCTTTTACACACTTGAAAACATACCAAGTCTTTATTAGATTAGTTTACCCATTAATTTAAATTTAAGCACTCATCACTAAGGGATGAGATATAAATCAGAATTATAGGATTCGATTAATGTTTTCCCTTAGACCTTAGGGTTCCTCATTTAGCCTAACTTTCTTTAAGGTCTCTTTATCTATCCTTTATCCCTAATTGTGCCTCCATTTGAATAGGTCAAGCTACAAAAAGGAGCAAGAATGGAAGTAAGGGATTATGGGTTGAAAATATGTTTATAAATATGTTGCGAGGATTGCGATGGGAGGATTTCTCTCGCTTTTCTTCCATTATTTTAGCTTAATGGTATCACCGATTTTTGATTAGCTTTATGTGCAAGTTTCATTACTATTTCTTTCACTAGTATCTATGGTTGTGGGTATTTGATCACCCTTATCTATGTTTCTTTAGTTATAGACATAAATCCACATTAATTTGGAGTATATATTCATTTAATATCTACAAATGGCTTACATCTGAGAAGTGTACATTTTTTTTTCTTTCATTCCACTGATAATCCTTTTCTCGAGATATATATTTATATGTTTATATACACATTTTTGTTGTGTGTGTGTGTGTGTGTGTGTGTGTGTGTGTGTGTGTGTGTGTGTGTGTGTGTGTGTGTGTGTGTGATACGGTGGTAATAAAATATGTTTGCAAGAACTCATTTTACTTTTATTCATTTTATTGATAAAACTTTTTACAAAGGTATATATATGCCTATATACAAAGATGCATGTATATAATCGTATATAGATTCCCGATTGGTGACCTTTATTGGTTGTTTTAATATTTTAAGTTTAAATTTGAAACAAAGGTTTCAATGTTAAATCGACCTAATAATAAAGAAGAACATTGTATAGGTGACCAAAGGCTACCACGTCAACTGGTGCTGATTTTGTTATGGGTACCGAAGCGGGTACAACAAACCGACGCGTCGGTCTATGTAGATCAAAAATTTTATTTCAAGGAGTATATGCATACATACATACATACATACATACATATATATATATATATATATATATATATACACACACACACACACATACATATACATATATATATATATATATATATATATAGAATCATAGAATATACAGAATCACACACACACACACACACATACTCATGAGTTTTCTTACTGCTTTCACTTTGCAGAATTACACTTTTACTTATTCCATTTATTTGCAAGAAAAGTCTAAGTTTGCCAATAGAAAGTAAATATGAAGGGAAGGAATCATGTTTAAACATGAAAGAGCATTATCAATATAAGATTTGTATTCTTCCACCATAATTCTAGATTACATTCAAGGTATAGACATACATTTACCTACTTTACTTCCAAACAAGGAAATAAAAGAAGAAAAAGAAACAATTTGTTTTAAAACTAAGACAAAACAGAGAAAGGAATCCTTGATACAAACAAATCAATAGAGATGAATTCCTTGAATTTTATGTAAGACTATTCTTAACTTATTACGAGATAGTAACGTATAATATTTTATTGAGTTTCCAAAATAGATTGAAACTTGCCTTTACTATGATATAGTCCTTTTAATTTTGAATTCAATACATACAAAATTTACAACAATTTATAATTCAAGAAAATACAAGCCCTCCACCAAAATGGTGGAGATAACATAATAAATTTTTTCTAAAATATTAAATTTGTAACTCCTTTAACTCTTGCAAATTTTCTTTAATTCCTTTGAATCTACAACAATTCCAACAAAAATCAAGGGAGGGATCTACACAACACTCTCCACCCAACTATAAAATAAATGAAGGGGTGAAACAAACCTCTTCATTGATAAAAAAATTCAACAAATAACCAATGAAAAAATTCACAACCAAGGCAACGACAACAATGGCAAACAAACAATGCTACAACACATAACCTACAAAACACAAGGAATCCAACAACTTTCCAACAATAACATAGGCTCAAACTAGAGCCAAAGGAGAGAAGAAACATGGGAAGCCCCTTATACCTCCAAAGTGGGTTAATTTTCCACCTTGAAACCTCCAAAATCCATCATACACAAAACTCTTATCCCTCCCTCAAACTCTTATCACTCCCTCAAGTAAAATGTAGAACACCAATCAATAATTTTCCCTTATCCCTCTACATGTTGGAAAACATTTCCCAAAAATCCCTAAAAAATTAGCATATATTTTATCCCTACCCCATGGATCCCATTTTATTTCTCCCTACACCTTCCTTAAGGGCACTACTACCCAACCCAAGAAAAAAACACACATACATTCAACAATTGACATTCCATAAACAATAAAACAAGGAAGAAAAATATCAATTTTCTATGCTTTCATTTGTGAGACCTTCTCTTTCCAAGTAATATAAAATTCAAGCTCCTTCACAAAAACAAGTAACTCCCAAGAAATCACTCTTTAAATACCAAAATCCTAGTAAAAACAAGTAACCGCAAAATATAAGAATAAAAACATAGAAATAGACAAGATGGAAGGAGAGGTGATGTGGATCCATGTAGGATGCCAACTCATCTCCCTAAAATCCACATAACCATTCGCATAAAATACCCAAAGCATCATAAACACGTGGGTAAGGATATGACATTTCCAAAATTGCACACAAGCTCACTTGACACATTTCAAATTTCAATTTAGGAGAAGAAGAGAAAGAGAACAATAATTTCCTTTTTTACACCAAAATTTCATCATTACAAGATAAATATGAGCCCCCAAGTCATAGGTAAGGTTGGTAGAAGAGATTTAAGATTGTGGGAAAAGTAAGCCATCAAAATTGGGATCAAATCCCAAATCCGAGATTGGGTTTAGGAGTGGCACACAAACCAATGCTAAATTAAAAATCATACAAACCAGGTAAAGACTAAGGTATAACAAAAATATACACTGTCCCCTATTCATCTCATTAAAACATTAAAACATACTAAAAATTTACATAGATAATTAGGGGTACACTTACCACATAGGAAGATAAGGGTATATTACGACATAATTTAGAATCACCACTTCCCACAAAATAATTAAAGAACACAACCACAATATAATAAAAGAACATAACTACAAAATACACCCATTGTCATATTTCGATGTGCTTCCCCATGGAGACATGCTACAACATGGTGAGTAACATGTTGACACACACATAAATACACGCAACTACCAAGGTGATCATGTTGTGAACTCATGGCATTCCTTCATGGTTGGCCTTCCTAGTCCCACCTTGTTTGTGTGATTTTGTTTCCGCAATCACAAAATAATACCACCTTCAGCCTCAAGGCCACATCAATATGCCATGGAAATAAAACACATATAAATCATCCATCATATAATCATCATCAAATATCATAGTACACAATTCTATTCTAAGTCAAACATTTACAATCATCCATAATTAAAATTTTACATTTTACGATAACTATGAAATTCACATACATGTCGATCACCTAATATCATCATCAAATAAATGAGCCATAATATCATTGTACACATGGTTATACAATACATCTAAACATAGTTGCAACTACCATGAAATCAAGATGTCAGTATATAAATAACGCAACACTAAATCAACATATGCTACAATATCTAACAGTGTCAACTAGGCATCCATATAATCCATGATAAAATCAAATCACCATAATAATTAGATGTCCATATAGTCTATCACATGCTATCCAAAATAATATACATGTGTCTAAGCGAGATAGTAAACAAGAGAATAAAAGAAATAATGTGGAAGAGGAGTGGGCACTACAAGATCATCTTATACATGATAGTATTTAACACTTGAGAGATTTTATTTTCTTCTTGGAACAATTTACTGGATTGTCACCCTTTCCATTTCCTTACATAATATATTATGGATATTATGTTGAATCATCTTGATAAAATAATTACAATGATATGAATTCTCTTTCAAATCATTAAATTTCTATGCTCTTCAATCTTGCATTGATGCATTGACCAATTCTATTTTCCTCTCATACCTTCTAAACTCTAACCCTTTTGACAACCATAACAAACACCATTGGACTATTTGACATTATTAATCACATGAATTTCTAAGTGATAACATTTTTGGAAGAGAACTTGTTGTTCCTTGTGCTGGGTGAGATTATTTGGATATATTGTTATTGCTAGATATAGATGTATTTATTTAAGCCATGCAGATATCTTGTGGGAGATTTGACTCAGCCATACATTATGGTAGTTACATTATCTTTTCAGTATCATGATTATATGCTATGATGTTCACTTGATGTTTTGGGTACCCCTATTGGTGGCCATTAAAGATCGTATAGTGAATGTGATGTGAATATTTCTATGTGTATTTTATTTGTAATTTGGAATTTCCATAGAACCAACATTTTATTTATTTGATTTATTGAGAAGCTTTGAGACTCTTGTTCATTTTTTATTTCTTGTAAGATTTTTTTAAGTTTAAACATGACTACTTGGCAATTTTATTTGGTTGCCGAGATTTCTTGGTTTTATTTATTTCTAGAACTCGAAGCTTATGATTTTGAAGCCGCTTGGCTAAATGTCATCAAGAGTGTAATGTGGATTTTCTTGATTTTTTGACGAGTTGGTTATATGTTATTTTTTGGTTTGTGCATGTTGTATGGGGTAATCCAAAAATTTTGTGACTTCTAGATGTTTCTGCAATAACATGCCCTTGGTATGATACTTATTCCTCTATGGTTTTGAGACTTATAGTGTAATTTAAAAAAAAGGGACGGAATCCTATATAATTTTATTAATGTGAAATTATTCAACCATTACAATGGAGTGCTGCAATTTTTATAGGAATTATACATCCAATACAGACAAACCGGATGTTGCAACAAAGAAACAATAAATAATCCCGTACACATATAAATTGCAAATATATGGTTTTGAATAGTATAAAAAAATATAATAAATACAAAACACATATATGCGAATACGATTCCCAATTACAAATAATAAATGATTAATAGAAAACTTACCATTTATTAATAGTTAACTATGGTAAATGCATAAGTCACCAAGGTAAACTAAATTTTACCTAATATTCCCCCTTAATTTTACATTGCCTCAAGGGATGAGGAGACGAACTCTCTAAAAACTCGAACTTGTCACGTGTCGGTTACTTCGTGAAGATATCGATCATTGTTTAGCTGTTGGAAAAAGCTGAAGCTACATATTTTTCTTCAAGACATGCTCGTGTATGAAATGTACACATGCCTCAATGTGTTTTGTTCTTTCATGAAAAACTACATTGCAAACAAGTTTGAGAACACCTTCATTGTCAACATACATGGTGGTGGTTTGTCCTATAGTGTTCCAAGTCCTTCAAATATGTGACGTACCCATATCACTTCAAAGATATCTTCTCTTGCGAGAATGATAATGGGCTTACGTGGAATAATGAGAAACAAATTTTTATTTCTTTCTTCCCCATGATATTGGTCAGATCCCATAAAGAACACAAATCCTGAAGTGGATTTTCTATCATCAATATTTCCTACATGATTTGAATTCGAATATCCTAACAAGAAGAAGTTTTCATTATTCTTGTATTCTAGACCAAGATTCACTAATCCTTTGAGATATCTCAAGATGTGCCTTGATTATTTTCGATGACAAAATTTGGGTTCCTACATGAACTTGGATAGATAGATCACTACAAAGCTAATACTTGGTCTACTGTAGGTAAGGTAAATGAGACTCCCAATCAACTATCGATAGAGAGTGGCATTTACTTTAGGAGATGGATTTGAAGGAGATAATTACAAGTGTTCTCCATAGGTGTAGCAATCGGTGTGCAAACCATCATCCTGAATTTCTTGAGTATTATCTCGGTATATTTCATCTAAGAAAAAATATGTGATTCTCTTTTTCCATACTTCCAATCCAAGAAAAGCGATTGCATTAACTCGAGATATGTCATGTCGAATGATCGATTAATGTGTTTCTTGATTTACTCGATCATCCTCACTAAACTACTAGTAATGACTAGATCATCGGCATAGATAGACAACGATAATCTAAATATCTCCCCCTCTCTTTTTGAGGTAAATATTGGGATCATATGGATTTCTAACAAATCCATGTTGTACAAGATGCTCATAATTTTTTATGTGCCATGCCCAGTGGTGCCTAATTGAGGCCATACATATATTTCCTTAGTCTACATACCTTTTTTTCTTGACCAAGTACAATATATCCTTCGAGGTTGAGTCATATAGACTTCTTCTTGCAAATATCCATTCATGAAGGCACTTTTTACATCCATCTAATGGAATTTCCAACCAAATCATGTGTAAGCTAGAGTAAAGATCACCCCGATAATTTTGATCTTAGTTGTGGGAGAAAATGTCTTCTTTTAGTCAATGCCTTCTTTTTGCATACCCCTTTTCTAATAGTATTAATTTATACTTGTCTAGTGTCCTATTTACTTTGTACTTCATTTTGAATATC
This sequence comes from Taxus wallichiana var. yunnanensis, assembly GCA_018340775.1. NCBI lineage: Eukaryota > Viridiplantae > Streptophyta > Pinopsida > Cupressales > Taxaceae > Taxus > Taxus wallichiana. The sequence goes on along the minus strand of CM031243.1, from coordinate 306,917,389 downwards.
CATCTGCATCTAATGGGTTTCTTCCCTGGTGGAAGATTGACATGTTTCTAAGTTTTGTTTGTCATTACTAAGCGATACTCAGATTCCATGGCATATTTCCAAGCTTTTGAGTGTAGGGCTTCCTAGACTATAGAGGGCTCATCAAATTCAATAACTCTACTCATCAAAGAAAAGTTTACTTCTTCTCTTTCTTTACTGTGAGTTTGTGATCCAGGGGTGGATGTATCTAGTCGAGCATTCATTCTTGCATCTCGTAACGTGTTATTACACCACATGGGAGTACGACGAACTATTCCCATGGGTTGTGGTTCTATCGACATTACCGGATCCCCATCATCACTTTCATCATCAGTGGGAACATTAACTTCATTTTTTACAACAGGTGAAGAATTTACATCAGGTGAGTGTGGAGGAGGAGCCTCTGATTCCTTCTTCTCAAAGAACTCAACATCTCTTATGGTGTATACTTTTTTGGTCTTTCGATCCATCAATCTGTACCAAATATTTTCTTCATTGTAGCCAATGAAAATGAGTTTTGTGACTTCATGTCCAATTTCTATCTATTCTTCTTGGGTATGTGCATAATTTCTTTACACCTAAATACTTTAAGGTGTGCAACAGATGGTTTCCTCTTTGACCATGCTTCTCGTGGTGTTACTCCTTCAAGAGAAACTATGGGCACTCTATTCAACAAATACACTATTGTCTTTCTTTACACATACGCCCAAAATGTCTTTGCAAGTCCAAAATCATCGATCTTGCATCGCACCATTTCCGTGATAGTACGGTTTCTTCTCTCAACAACACCATTCTACTACTATGTGTGTGGAGGAGACATTTTTCGATAAATCTCCTGAGCTTTTAGGTAGTCTTTGAACCCATCATTAATGAATTCCCCCTCGATCTACGAGTGGAGATTTCGATGTGATAACCAATTTCATTCTCAAAAACTACTTTGAAATTTTTGAAGGTTTCAAAATATTCACTTTCATTTTAAAGGCAGAAAAACCACATTTTTCTTGAATAGTCATCAACACACAACATGAATCTTGGTATCCAGAATGAATCGATTGTATGAGATTGCAAATATTGGTATAAGATAGATCCATCTTGCCATGAGCTCAAAAATTAATCTTCTTTAAATAAGTTCTATGTTTTTTCTTGTCGGTAGTGAGGACACTTGTTTGTATCCTTCTGATGAGATGGTAACCCATGCACCATATTTTGTTGGTGAAGTGTCTTGAGATACTTGAAACTAACATGACCAAGTATCGATGCCATAAGCTGTGAAGAGGTATAATTCTTAGCCACAAGTGTCGATCATCTCTATGGAAAAAATCAATTTGGAACATATGTCCCACATTAGAGGATTTTGTAACTAATTTTGAGCTTCATGATTTGTCTCTAATTAAACATTTTTTCTTTCCGGAATGACTATCAAAGTCAATTTTCAAGTTGTGATCTAGGATTTGATTGACTAAAAATAGATTTTTAGTCAACCAAGGGACATAAAATACATCTAACAATCTACGATTGCGTGAACCAAGACATAGAGAAATATTCCCAATCCCTTGAAATGTGTATGAAAAATCATCACCCAATGAAACATGTTTTTCTTAAGGCATGTCGCTCATTTAAGTAAACCAATATTTGTGGCCCTTTATGTGTCGAGTGGCTCCCGAATCAACATACTAGATGTCACTAGATGACATGGAAGGTTCACTTGATCGAGCAGTGTACAAGTAGTCTTCATTATCTAAATGTTCTTCTTTCTCAACAATATTTCTTTGTTGATGGGGTCTTATTTTCTAGTTCCCATTTTCAGCCCTTGATTGTAGTTTGTATTTCCCTTGTGATATTGTTAGTCTTGAAGTATAGAATTACTTGATGATCCTTTCTTGTATGTATTATACCAACAATCTTTCAACTCATTTCCTCTTTTATAGATTACACATTGCTTTCTTCGTTGTTTGTCTCCTTGTTGATCCTAATTCGATGTTGGGAATTTTGATAGGAATTAGGTTTACCTTTTCCTTTTAATTTCCATTTTTGATGAGAAGAAAGTTTCTACTCCTCTTCATCTTCCTTATTATGCATGGCTTTCTCTTGCTGCAGTAGTTTTACTAGCTTTTGAGAACTAAGCTGTCATATCCGAAAAGTTTAGTGTTGTTATAAAAACTTTTTAAGACGAAGGGAGATCTCTCATAACAATAGGAATGAGAGATTCATTTGTGACCACTTTTCCTAGGGTTGTAAGTGAAGCCCCAATTCTGAAACTATTCTTAAGAAAGCTTCGATTTTATCATTTTTCTTAAACTTCAGTGTGTGTAACTGACTCTGCAAATTCAATATGACATTTTTTTGGCCTCATATACTATGCTTAACTTATCCCACACTTCTTTGGTTGTTGTGGCATCTTGAGTCTGGGGTTGCACATCATTGGAAACTCCAAACAAGATGATGAGTGTTGAGTAGAAAAAGTGGAATAATTAGCAGAAGGCACATAAGAGGTTCACATGAGATAACAAGGTCCAGTCAAAGGCATGAAAGGATAAGGGAGAACACACACGCTAAATATAAAGTCATATTTGGGACTTAGCCATTTTCACATGTATGGGATATTTTTGGAGATAACATGAAGAGAACATAAACTGGGAAAATAATTATGTGACATGCATCGGCTATTTTTGGAAGAGCATCTATGGAGTGCTTTGCATGAATGCAAGCTAAAGATAAAATTGCCACTGAAAGTTAACTAGGAGAGATCTATTATTAGCGGACTTGCATGTGTGGATGTTATTGTAAAGCCACGTGGTTATTCTTAACATGCGACCTATTTTTGGAATAGATGTGTGATGAAGGGAAAATACCCACCCTTATAAATATGTATTGAAATGATTAGTATAAGAGAGTTGTGTGAGAGCTAAAGTAATGTGAGGTTATGCTGTCAAATCTAATGCACGCATAAACTATGGTAGTATCTATTGTAATGAGATTTTTATATTTACTATGTTTAATATAATGGAGTGTATTGGCTGAATTAAAGTCTTAATTTCGAGTATAATTGGATATTGCATGCTTGATTTCATCATGGTTATCATCTAAGTATATTATTATATAGATATATATCTGAACATGCATTGTAGAATGATGTATTAAGTATGCATCTCAATGCGTTAAGTCTTCATTATGCTAACATCCTACAAAAGCAACCCTAAAGAGGAACTGGTACCTTTAAACACTTCGAGTGAGTGCTCATTCTAGGTTGAGTGATGTGTCAATGTGCCCGAGGTTTTACTAGTAAATTCTAGGCTACATCATTGGTTCCATTTCCAAGACCTCTTTTTCAGTTGTTTTCAGGATGGTTCAAAATGAAGACATACCGGTTGACCCTAGAAAGTGTTGAGGATTGGATACACAACCTAGAAGAAGAATAGACATGAAGTTTCAGCACTAGATCTAAGTTTGGACGCACGCATGTGGGTGGAACATAATCTGTATGACTATTTGTATGAGAGCTTCTTTGCTATCTTTCTGTAGAATTGTATCAATGTTTGATTACTTATGCATCTAAATGGAATTGGAGGTATTACACACTTATCTAGACATGGGAATAATTTCATACCCTTTATGATGCTGATCTAATTTTGACTCACGCTATGGATATGTGGTTTCATGGTAATTTGAACAGCTATATCTTGGAGTACTCAATTTTGACTTATTCGTGCCCAGAGGTAGCTGAATTCCAATTTTTATGATATCCCAGAGGAACTTACCTATAAGGAATTAAACTCGGCGATCAAAATTCGATGGTAAACTGAACTTGGAGAGTAAACCGATGGCTAAATGAACCCCACCAAATGTAGGGCTAAGATTAGGTTTAGTCAAAGATGGCAGACCTAGTAGATAGAGCCGAGAGAGAAGAAAGGAAATTTAAGTATAATGAGGCATGCGAGAGGGAGATAGAGAAGTAGCCGGATGTTGCACTTGAAAGTGGATGTCATTGATGATAGAGAGATGGCTCGAGAAGGATTTGAATTTCACGCACAAGACATGAAACCTAAGCATCAAGTAACTCCCCCATTTAGGAAAGCATGACAGGAAACCCCTCGGCCTCACATAGAAATGTGCCATCCGATACAACCTAGGACATGGGCGCGCATCTCGAATCGACACTGGAAACATTTCCCTTATGCTTGGTCATCCAATATCTAGTATGATAAATAGTTAGCAAGCTAATCTAGGTAGTGGGAGAGTAAGAGTAAGTCATATAAGAAGCGCATCAATGGTAACACAAATGTCTTTGTTATTGTTTAGAGGTACCTTTTTAGGTGGATCTTCAGTACAAATTTAAGGCGGGTAAAAGTTTGGGCTCTCTTTGGGGAGTAGTAACACTTCGCAGAGCATAGGGGTGCAATTGAGTACTCTTTGTTAGGACACAGGGGAGTAAATATTCTAGTCGACTCGGCTATAGGTTCAAGATCAAGAGGTGTAGACACCCTAATTTCACATCTGTCCTAAATAAATTAATTCCCCTTCCTCATTTCCCATAAAAATACACTTCGAATTAATCAAATATAATTTGATTAATTATCCATTTCAAAATCCAAAAAATAACCCAATCCTCACCACATGTCTTTATTCTCCATGTTTTTCTACTACTCGAATTAAAAATTCAAATTCAAATCCTCACCCACTATTCGTGCTCCCCACTCACCTAAAATCCTCCACTTATGAATTAAAAATCCAAAATTAAATCCTCACCCATTCTTCATGGTCCCCACTCACCTAATCTTGCCCACATTTTCAAACCATGATTACTTAAATTACTCTAAGTTAATCACTCCCCTAGGCTATAAATACAACCTTACCCCTCCCCTCTAAGGACATGGAGAATAAGCTTGAATTCCCTATCTAATTTCTTGCATCCTTTGAGAAAAGAACATCCTTCTACCTCGTCCTAATTGCCAACTAGACTCATAATATTTTTTTCCATGTGGTGCAAAGTAAGAGGATCATTGTTGTAGGAAGGTATTGCTCTGTCTTGAAGAAAATCACTTACATATCACACAATTAGGGCTCAATCCAAGTTTCCTAGCCCATTCCAAGGTTTTCTACAAAACGTGAAGGAGGATGTATGATAATTGGTATTTTACTTTCTTGTTAGTAGTGTATTTTTCCTAGCTTACATTCTAGCACGCTCAATGGGACATATTTATCACATTTTCAGGTGTATCTTTTGCATAGATTTCAGGCATGTAAAATTGTGGTATCTCTTGAGGGAGTAGTAACACTTCGTAGACCATAGGAGTGTAATTGAGTACTATTGTTGGGACATAATGGAGTAAATATTCTAGTCCGAATCAAGCTATAGGTTCGGGACCGGAGGAAGGTATATGTGGTTCTAGTTCCGGTGGATTTGGTGGTTCTTGAGGTAGAGGAAACACATGAGGTTCTGGATTAGGTGGGAAAGGTCCACACCAAACCCAAAATATTTACATGTAGATGTCTCTTCATGTTCCAAAGTATAGGGGTAGAGAATATCTTTGTTGAACATGTGCACATGTGTGAAATAATGTGGTGCACCAAAGGAATCAATTCTTCGAGCATGGGGAAATTCAATTTTCTACTACATTATAAGGTCGCACACATATTTGGTATAAAAATTTACCTTGATAAGCCTTGCATAGACTATGCCGCTTTAAAATATGTTTTCCTTAAAGAGTTTCACATCCTTGAGTTTGACTAGAAGAGTATAAGTGTGCTCAAGTATATTAGGCAAGGCACTACTGAGAGTATCAAAGAGTATGATGATTGTTTCAAATCAACATTATCTAAGCTTTCTTATGATAGTCATGCAAGCCAACATGTGCGATGGTTTGTTAGAGGTCTGATTACACCTTTTAGAAGGGTACAATCACATAAGACATACACTGATCCATGTGAAGCACTTGAAGTAACCTTACACACCGAGGAATTTGGAATTATAGACACCGGGTGAGCCCATTTTTAGAAGCAAAGACCACAGCTATGGTAAATCAGTTAGAGAAGTTATCAAAAATTTAGCACATGAGACACGTACAGGGATTTGGTGCATAGATTGTAAAATGGAAGATCAAAAAAAGGATATTTTTCCCCATAGATCATTATGTTGCTCTTGGATTGTGAGATATGTCATTTAAACCATGATGCTAGATGTTTTCCATTATTACAACATGCAATAAGGAATAATGTCTCATGCTACTATAAAATATGTAGATCCACGACTCATGATATGGAAGATTGCCAACTTATTGGTCAGAGCCATGATGCTTTAGATATTGGTGTATGATAGAAAAGAGTTTCAAATAAATCTAAAGGAAAGAATGAGCATCAAGATTGGGATCACAATCAAGCGCACTATGATCGAAATGAAGAACATTTTAAAGGAGGATGTGCGGAGGTCGAAGATACCATGCTTTGGAATCGGAGGACAAGGCCATGGTGGTGGATGAGGTGAGTTACATCATGGAACATGTTATACATGTGGATATATTGACCACTACATGTGTGAATGTCCTTAGAATATTACATGTTCTTTCTATGGAAAGAATCATAGTTATGAGGAATTCACGGGCTTGTATGAGCATCCGAGCAAGCAACATAAACAACAAAAAAAAGGTGTAGGGATGGTTAGGGTACAACACGTTATGGAAAATCAGTGGATGCCCAAGTTAGAACAAGAATCTGAGGCATTACAAGAGAAGATCACTACCCATGCTGAGGTAGCCCATGCTAAAGAAATATTATAGCAGAAGCCTACCATTGCTAAGGGGAGGTTCTACAAGCATGGTATCCAGATGCTTCCCATCGAAGGAGGTTTATCAAGAAATGATGGAGGTACTCGAAATATTCAAGTTGAAATATAGTATTTAAAGGAGAAATCGTGGAAGATGGAGTAATAAAAGCATTAGAGACGATCCAATCTAATATGGATGACTTGAAAGAAGTGTGCAGAGATGTTGCACTAGGAGGATACCATTCCACTATCATGGAATTGGTTAAAGGAAACACTTTACATGTAAGTATTCAGACTGGATGACAGATCCACGCATGTAAATATTTCTCCTCATATCTTTGATTATGACAAGAAAATCACTCTAAATGCTATTGTAGATGGATGGCTTTTGAGTAATATATTGATTGAGACAGTGCGGAAGTCAATGTTCTTAACTTATATGCATGGGTACAAATTGGGAGACCTCCACTGCAGCCATATTTGAATTTATTGTTCATGGCTAACTACACTAATGCCACTCCCATCGAGTTTTAAAAGATTCATCCATTAGCATACAGGAGCCAAATTCATTAGGTATTTTTAGGTTTTCATGATGGATGAGGTAGATAGATTCTCAGCTCTATTGGGACGTCCTTAGTGCTATGTAAATAATGTTTCTATTTGGTTCAAAAAGGGTTATATCAGCTATTAAAACAAGGAGGAAAGAGATATCATCCCCATTGCATTGTAAATCGTGGCTTGTGTTGATCCATTGAGTGAGGAAGACTTGAATAGGATTTATGTATGCATCGTCTGAGACCCAGAGGTGTGTGATCCATATAAACAAGGAATCCTTCGGTGGGAGGATTAAAATTCTATTAGTGATACTACAAGTGTTTCTTGTGATAATTAGGATCATAACACCTATGAGTTGGTAGGAAGCGAAGTATAGAGTCTATTTGCTAGGGATAGCAGATTGCGTTATATCGAGAGAATAGATAACAACTTGGTACCTCATTACACTTGAGAAGGAGACCCTATGGTGTTCCTGTGCACCATGGAGGAATAGTGGATAGAACAATTAGGAATAAGGAATATGTTATCATATACCTTATGCGGGAAGAAAGTAACATCTTTGGTCATTGGTCCAGAGGGATAATCTTGTAGGATGGAATGAAATTAGGATTTCTCTTGCCACTAGGTTCTTGGGAGAAATTCACCTACTCAAATATGCACTTATCATGGTAATCAATCAGTTTAGCACCATGTTCAATAGTGTGAGAGAATTTGGAGAGAGGGGGGAAGCTTTACCACCTTCATTTTGGTTGCAAAAGTTTTATTTCACTTTACGATTGCACGTGTGCTTAATATGTATATGCGGAACTCCATAGAGAGACTGGAAATTGGTAGGATTTAATTGTTTGAATGACCCAAACATTTGAATTATTCGTAATAAACCTTATGTGAAAGAATCATTAAAGGTTATAAAGCACTTAACTATGGGGGATAGTGCGAGGAAGAAGAACTCGGTCATGAATTATTTGATGAAGGAGACTCAAGAGTGAGTTTTGTTGAAGAACCAGAGGCCGATGCCACATTAATTCAGCACACTTGCCTTAAGAAAGAAAAAAAGAAAAATGGTCTACTTAGTGGATGATGAAGAAGTAGAAAATATAGATGTACAAAATTCAACGAGTAAACGTGAGGTGCTAGATAGTGCGAGATAAGACCATGCGTGCCTATCATGAACCTATGAAGATAAAGAAATTCAATATTGGATCGGATCTTTGAGCGTAACGAGGCCATAATTTGATACTATTGGTAAGACTCTAAAATGGAAAAAATCATTGATTTTTTTACTAAGGATAAATAGTTTTGAAGGGACTATACCCTGTGTACAAAAAGGCTCAAGAAGCCAGATAGCAGAACGAGAAAGCTCAAACCAGAAAGGCTAAACACCTTAAACTGGAGGCTCAATAACCAGATACAATAGTAGAAGGAGAACAAAATGATCAAACCAGATAGTGATCCGATGAAGAACATAAGGGCCAAAAAATAGCAAAAAGGGATCCAAAATAGGGCATCCCAGCAAGATATCAACATCAAAACCACCAAAAAGTAGCACCAACACAACAACAAAGCAAAGCACCAAGGCACCGCATCACTTGACAACCTTGTCAATCTTGACCTTAATTTTTTGGAGAGAGAGGAAGAGCGCAATGGCCGTGGCCTGAGAAATATCTCTCATGTCTGCCTTAGCAAGTGCTAGGTCATAGGTCTCGTTGGAATCCCAAATATTTTCAGGAATGCCACTAAGGCTGCATACACTCTTCACATGCTATTCCATAAAATTATACATTCCTTTCATAGTAGAGAGGGTGCAATCCTGATGCCCCTTGGCATTTCCCAGTCTAGTATCAAGTGAAAGAAGCTTTTTGTAAATCTCAGCAACAATATCCATGTCTTTAGGATCATGTAACTTCCTCTTACCTTTTGCTTTTTCCATATTCCTCAGATCATTTTTGAGGTCTTTGATTTCCTCTTCGAGTTTACTAACTCTAGTAAGAAGGTCCGCTTCTCTGGAATTATCCATAGGATTACTAATGTGTAGTAAGTTCTCCACAAGCTCCAAATCCTTATGGCTACGCAAAACTCTCTGTGAAGGAGGCAGAACAGCCTTAACCTTCTTATCTTTCCTCTTTTTGCCCGAGGTAGCAATGTCAAGATCTCTACCAGCAGGGAGAGGGTTAATCACAGGGGGAGTGGGTAGAGGGTGAGAGCCAGAGAAGTAATGATGGTGAATGAGAAGGATCAGGCCTTGGTGAAGGGGAACAACCCTAGCATGCTTCTGAACTTCAAGGACAAACTTCTCCAAGGAGTTTAGTAAATAATGGGGAAAATTTTCTTGTAATATTCCTGTGAAAGTGATTGAGGAAAATTAAATGCTTTAGGGGAATGGTGACATATCTTCCCTCCAAAGAGACATACCTAACCATCATGCACACAATCTCAGCAAAGGGTTCAGGTATGGAGGCCACCTTAATGCCGATGCAACAAACTCAAGGTTCTCTCCTTCAGCAAGAAATTTTTTCACCTCCACATCTCTGATGACACGTTTTTGAAGAACTTGGCACCTTCCATGTTTAGTCCAGTGACCTGGGAAATGAGCTCCTTAGAGATCTTGACCTTGACATCTCCATACTCAACCACATGATTTTTCCACCCATTAGCAAACTTCACCGAAATGTCTTGATCAAAACCCTTTATTTTTTCAATGAAACTTGAAATACCCCCCATTTGCAGATAATTCCAAAGAATAGTATCTATTTTCTAGGTTGGATCATACATGGGCTCAGTTTTACAAGGAGGTCCCCCCATTTTACCTGTATTTTTTTGTGCTACACAATGGTATACAATTTTTGAAACTCATACAACTCAGCACCGCCTCTACTTTTGGGGACCTCTGAATTGTGCAGGATTTTAAGAGCATCATTAAACTTAACTTTGCAATTAATAAGCACCTCCTTCGCATCAACACCATAACTATTAATAATTGTGTTTAAAATCATGCATATCCTTAGTGATGTCATCAAGTACTTTGGCAGGAAGGGGGTCGCCACTTAACCAAGTTTGCATTGTATTGGTGACTCCAATATTTGCTAAACAATCACCACTCTATTACCCTCACGGTAGGTGTGTATAATATTATAGTTAGCAAAACCATTGCATATTTCAATAGCTTCACTAATGAAGTCCTTGATGGACCAACTTGGAGATTGATTTTGATTTAGAAAATTAATAATGTTCAAAAAATACCCATCAATTATCATATTATAAATATTACAATCTCTAGCCAACCTTATTCCCAGAGCACTACTAAAGCTTCCGAGTAGTGATTTGTTTGTTTACCCATCTTACCAGAATAAGTGGAAACAAAGAAACCTCTGTGATCTCTAATCACCCCTCCACCTATCGAATCCCCAGGATTACCTTTTGAAGCTCCATCAAAGTTCAAGTTAATGTCATGCATTGGGAGGCTAGATCCATCGTACAAAGTAGATATGTCAATGCTATTGTTGTCCTTACAATTACTACTCTCGCCAATGTTCCAAGCAGCAATAATGTGCTCTTCATCCTTAGGATAAAGTTTATTTTTGGGAGGCTTAAATATTTCAATGTTTTCTTTCACAACAATGATAATTTCATTAAAGACTTTTGTACAAACCTTTCTGGTATTTATGAAAATAACATCATTTCTAGCTTTCTAGACTCTCCACATGATATAAGGGAGAACTAGTTGCAAAGCCTTCTAATCATACAGTGCTTATAAGGGGAGTTCCATTGCTCCCATGCCTATAGACAAGTATGGGGGAAAACTCAATTCTGATTGAAATTTTCCAGGATAAGATGCCATATTTTGAAGTGTACTTACAATGTAGAAAAAGATGTTTAATATCTTCAGCTTCTTCTCTGCACATGTAGCATCTGTTAGGCATGATGAAACCTTTCCTGATGAGATTGTCATTAGTGAGAATCTTACCTTTGATGATGAGCCACTAGAAGAAATTTACTTTAGGGGTTAGCTCTGGCATCCAAAGCTTATGCCATTCAATTTCACTATCAATAGAAGCAAAAAAAGAGTTATAACCAGATTTGACAGAATATTCTCCATCAAAGGAATCTTTCCAAATAATCTCATCCTTATTATCATGTTGGCTGATATGAATTAAGGAGAGATGATTCTGCATGCAGGAAGCAACAAGCTACATATTTTTGCTATCCACTTTAAGATGTTTCCATTTCCTTATGTTGTCAGACATCTCAATATAGTCTTTGACTTTCTTTCCATAGTTTTGAATTAGGTTGTCTTTTATGGAGCTAAAAGTGATATCCCAACTTGTGTCAGACCAGATGTCATCCCAGAAATCAATATCATGCCCATTTCCAAGTTTCCATCTACAACCCTGGGAAAGAATATGCCTGATGTGGAGTAGATTATTCCAAAAAATTGAACCCTTAGGAAGCGGTTGGAAAAAATCATTGAGTTACTATGGGATTATCGGGTTCTAATTCCCTCTAGGGTACCATGAACTTAAAGCGTGCATGAATCACAAAGGGATATGAATATAAAGCTTAAAGAGGGTGTGTGACCAATAAGGAAGAGACCCTAGAGGATCAACCCCAACTTACATGAAAAGGTCAAAGAAGAGTTTGATAAAATGTTGAATTCTGAGTCATCAAACCCTTTGGACAAGTTAGAATGGGTTAGCCCAATGGTGATCGATGATCAAGAAGGATGACCAGATTAGGATCGTGTGGCATACAGGAGTTGAATGCTACATGTGTGTGATCCCTTTCTTATGTCATCCAATGAAGAAATATTAGAAGCCATTGCATGACACAGAATCTATTCATTTATAGATGGATTATCTTGGTATCATCAGTTTGGATGGCCCAAGAGGATCATGAAAAGAATACTTTTACTACTAAATCGTGTAACTTTTCCAATACCGTGATGCCTTTTGACTGAAAAAATGCCTGTTGTATCTTTGCACATAGTTGTTGAGGCATTCAAAGATTTTGTTCAAAACTTCTTACGCTTTTTTATTTAGATGATTGGATGGTGTAAGGACTTGTTAAGGATCACTATGGAAATCTATGCTTAATGTTTGAAATATGTAGATAGTTGAGTATCGATTTGAGCATCAAGAAGTACATATTTGCTACACCATTTGGAATAATGTTAGGACACATAATACGATAGCAAGTTTTTTTGGTTGATCGAGCTAAGGTTGTAGTCATTATCATCCTAAACAAGCCTACTAGTCAAAGTGAGGTGCGCAATTTATTGGGTCACACGAGTTATTATATAAAATTTATAAATGGATATGCCAAGGTTGCCACACCTTTAGAGGAGTTACTTGAAAGGAAAAGGGATGTTTTACTAGGGATAACCACAACAATGTACATTTGAGACATTGAAGGAGAAACTTACTACCACGCCTATTTTATGATTTCCTTCATGGGACCAACCATTTCATGTACATATAGATGCCTCTAGCATGACGATTGGTGTTGTGTTGGATCAGCTGGAGAAGGTACTATAGATCATCATATTTGCTTTGCTAGTAGAAAGATGACTCCTACAGAGCATAATTACACAACCGTAAAGTGTGAATATTTTTCAATGATCTATACGCTACATAAATTCAGATAGTACTCCATAGCTACACCATCTATATTTTATACAAATCACATGGCGTTAAAGTATTTAGCAAACAAGCCTTTTTATAGGGCCACATATGCGAGATGGGTACTCTTATTTCAAAAAAAAAAATTCATAGTTGTGGTAAAACCAGGGAAAAGTAATTTTGGACCACACTATTTATCCGAGAATATAGTCAAGAGAAGAAGCACAAAAATTTGAAGATAGCATGTCAAATGCATAGTTATATAGGTTAAAATGAGTGCCATCAGAATTAGAGGACATTGATGTCTTTCTACGAATATGTATGGCACAAAAAGGAATGAAATACTTAGAGAAGAAACAACTTGCTATATGCGCAGAACCCTATATATTTATTAGTGATGCCATGTACAAGTTAGGTCGAGATGAAGTATTACATGTGTGTACTAGAGCATGAGCACACATATATAATGTAGGAAGATCATGGTTGTATTACAGTTGCCACTATGTAATCGACGCCACTTTGCGCATAAGATTATACTCATCAAATTATGGTAGGAGACCCTGTATAAATATTGTAAGGCATATTGTAAGGTTTGTGATCACCTGTCAAGCACCTTAGGAAACTAGATCAACAAGATGAAATTCCTTTAACACATATTAATAGTGCAAAACCAGTTGAGAAATGGGCTATTAATTTTTGGGTCATATTTCACCATCTTCTTAGAGGACTACATCGAGCTATATCATCACTTACAAGGACTATCGGCAAGGTGGGCGAAGCAATGCCTACAAAGGATTGTATAATGACTACAGTAGCTAGGTTTTTGTCGAAAATATTATTACAAGGTATGGATGTCCTTTGATTTTGACCAATGATAGGCACACACATTTTCTCGAATGATACGATCAAAATTTTATTGGTTGAATTCATGATTGCACACGATAAGCCTACACCATATCATCCTCAGGAAAATGGGAGTGTTGAGGATTTTAACAAGATTTTGAGCTAGACATTGACAAAAATTTGAGATTTTGGAAGGAATTATTGGGATGATAAAGTGTCCACATTACTTTGGGCATATAGAACAACGTACAAACATCTAAACATGGCCACACCTTTTAAATTTGTGTTTGGTGTGAAGCGAGTTCTTCCTATGCAATTCATGTTACCTTCTTTGCGTATTGCACATGCTAGAGGTCTAGCTAATGAGAATGTGTTAGAATAACGGATTAACAAGTTGATTAAGTTGGATGAGCAATGAGAAATCATAGGATGGAGTTAGAAGCAAGAGAAAACAAGGTAGAAAACATGACAAGCTAGACACTTTTGGGACAAAAATCTTGAGATAGGATAGATGGTTCTTCTCTATCATTCTAAGTTTCTATGTCATCAAGGAATGCTCAATGTATATTGGTTGGGGTTGTATATTATCACTCAAATACTTGAAATATTCACTCACCAATTAGATGCACTTAATGGAACACTGCTACCCTGATACTTCAACAAGAGTAGGATGAAGCCTTACCATAAATAAGTCTTCTTAGTGTTTATAATAAGGCAGTGTTTCCATTTATATTAGGTTTTCAATTTTGTATTTCTATAATGAACTTCCTTCTTCATTGCTATTATTTTTCAATTTAGTTGTTGTTTTGTGAAATAAGTGCATTTGCACACAGTAGTAAGCTAATTACCATTCACATTATTTTTATGCACAAAGGACTGCACATACTATTTGTGTGGGGTGGTTATTGAGAAATGGGTACACATAAAGGAACAAAAATGCTATAGGTGATATTCAAAGTTTGAAGATTTGGTGAAGGACCATGGATGGAGATAAATGAAGGAACAATATAACACGAGGTAAGCGATGATCGTGAAGACTATTAGGAGAAGGAAGAGTGATGAGGTACTCAGGTGCATAGAAGTGTGTTGAAGAGAAGCTTGTAGCCAAAAGGTAGGAAGGCATGCTAAAATTTTATGGTAGAGTCACAAAAATGTACCACGTAGAAAATAGTTAAAATGGTCAATTAATGAGGAATGTTCATAGGTGAAGGAGCAATAAATGGACTAAATTTTTAAAAATCTATATAAGGTAGGGATATGAATTTATTCTTATCATTATAAATCACAAAAATTTGAAAGAGATAAGTGTGACCGAGCTAAGTGAAGAGTGTTGAGGTGTGAAGAGTGTGAAACAAGACTTTAGAAGCATATTTGTGTGCAAGAGAAGCTTACATCCCCATTGGTGAAGGGTTTGAGTGAAGCAGAGCATTCAATACAACTAGGAACAAATTCTTCAACTAGGGCATGTGGATTCGAGCTAGGGTTTGAGGTTACACATTATAGAAGCTAGAAAACGAGCATTTGAGAAAATAATGTTGCGATTTATAGATGGCACCAAACAAAGCACCTACCATGGGAGAAAAGGGAAGAAGAAGGTGGAAGAAGAGGTTGAAATTTCTCCTGAGAGAATATTTTTAGAAATGTAATACCCAAAAGGCATAATAGTGGGACAAGAATGGGACTCTCACATCCATAAATGTAAGATTAATGACTACAACCACTGCACATGAGAGAAGAAAAGTAATTAGACGTGCTTTTGAATACAAATAAAAACAAGCACACAACCGAGGATATGCCAGTGTATGATGATGTGGGAGAGAAGCTACTAAATAATATTGGAGTTTACCATTTATACGAGCTTCCATATTTTGGCAAGTATGAACCTTTGTAGAAGTGGCTTATGAGCAAGGTTCATGTTGATTTCTTCTACTTTGTTAGGCATAGGGTGAGGATTACAACCACTTTGATTTCCACTGTTACAGGATTAACAGGCACAAAATTAGACTTGAAATGTGACTTGATAGATAAAGTAATCATCTTGGATATGTAGAAGGACTTAGGATACACCAAAGGTCCGTGTGGAATGGATATAGATAAATTGAAGAAGTATATTGTCGTACATGTACCAACACATCTGGTCACTAAGTTAAATGACCAAGAGAGGTGGTACTAGGTGAACATAATGTGGCTACACATTACAAGGAAAATTTCATAAGGAACAATCTACAACATAGTAGGCTACATTGTAGAAATAATCATTGAGGAGGAGTGCACAAGTGAGAGAATTAGTTTCAGCGATGTCTTGTTGTCCTTAGTATTTTGGAGATCCGGGTGGCTGATTTGCTAAAGAATAAAATATGGGAATACCCCATGTAGAAAAAGTCTCTCGAAGAAAGGTTTGAAAAGTAATTGTGTGAAGGATTAATGAGTTGGTTGTTCAAGAATAGGTGGATATGTGGTGTGATAGCCTTCACATGGCTTTTAAAGAAGAGCGACGCATCCCAAAGGATTTACCTTTGGTGGTGGGCAAGGCATTGTAGTTCATAATATATCAGAACTTTTACATGACACGGTTTGTGATGAAGGATGGTACTTGGAGCCCTTGGTGTAAGCTGCCATATGCCTTCACAAAACGTTACTTCAGAAGCAATCCATTGGTTAAACAATGCATGACACCTAAAATTTTTGTCTGCAACTACCATACGCTCTGCAAGACCTATGTCTATCCAGGGAATAACACCTACATAGAGAGGTTGATTTCAGACATGATAAGCATGAAGCCCATGAGTTTGGCAATTGGAGATAGTGGGGCCGCACTTATCTACCTTCATCTCAAACCCAAGTTGGAGGGAAACAAATATGTACGAGAACATGTTTGCGCTCACGGGGCTTCCTAAGGGAAAGCACACAGTGGAAAATATACCATCACCAAAGCCCACTAAAACTGTATAAGGAGATGATGAGGAGGAAGAGCACAAATATAGTGACCCTAAGGAACACTATTTTAAGAGGATGTTCAAGAGAAAAAGACTCAAGATGCTACTCCCGAGTCGGTGCATAGATCACCATGACTCTCTCCATAGAAGGAGATGAATGAGAAAAGAAGAAGAAAGTTGAAGCTAGATGAGATAGTAGAAGAGTCGAGGAGAGCATGCCAAAATATCCTACACAACCAAATAATGTGGAAGATCCAAATGATGAAGAAATGAAATATGGATATGTGAAGAATGAAGGAGAAGGAGTCAGGAAGGAGGAGAGACAGAGCAAGATACTACTCAAAACATTGATGATCGAGCTCGAATTTTGGCATGCCAATTCTTAATGGGTGAGAAGTAAAAGGAAAATCGAAGATTTTTTTCCTTTGGGCTGTTGAAGACAAGTAAAATTGTTCATGCCCATTTTTAGAGAATGATGAGCCCTAAGGATTTATATAGATGGGAGATTATGGATGAGGACATGGCCACCACATGCACAAGAAAATGAATCTCTTGGTATATGCACACACACATGGATGAGCCAAAATTCGACGTATGTGAAGAATCATGTGTGTCAAGGAGGTTGAAGAAGGCACCTCAGGCAAGACATATAACCATGAAGCCCACTGTTATGTCTGATGAGTAGGTAAGCAATTCCTTGGTGAAGGTATCTATAGAGGTGGCGTGGAGGAACATAGACAAATCTACTACTACTAAGGTGTTGAGGGAAGAGATTAAGGCCAAGGATGCTGAGATCACACACTTAAAACAAGAAAAGGACCTAGAGAAAAAAAAGAATGGGGTTCTTATTGGCATGGTAGAGGAGATCAAGGATCATGTCCTCTAAGAAAGACCACACTTAGAGCCCAAGGTGCCTAAAAAGTTTCCTTCATCTATGCACTATGTGTGTACTTTGGTTGATATGGTGCTTGAAGAGGGACTAGTTAGGATGCCAGCACCAAAAGACCCTAAACATGAGGCTAAAAGGGAAAAATCTGTAGTTATTAGAAAAATTTCATCATACGAGGGGTTGCTTCAAACTCTATGGGAGGAGTTAAAGAAAGTGGATCAAGCATTGAATATTTGTACAGCTCTAGAAGCAGTCATCAAAATAAGGACGATGGTAGAGGACAATGAAGTCCTAAAAGCTATGAAGGATGAAACATTGGGGCACACATAGAGACTGGTAGTGGTGAAGAAAAAGTGTGAGGCCCTTGCAGTGGCTTAGGAGCCACACAAGAATAGGTTGGATGAACTAGGAAAACTTATAGTGTAGGAAATGGATGTTCTTGATGGGAGGATGTCTGTAATGGCTAACATAATGTTAGTATTACAAAATGAGAAGGGAGAAATTACACAAGATGAGATGGAGTCTATTGCAGTGAATATCCCAGAAAAGGTAGAGGCCATAGGCTAAGTGAATGACATACCTTAGAGGTAGAAATAAAGGAAGAATATCCAGAACTCATTCTTCCAGTGGAAACAGAGGGTGATGTAGACTAAATAATTATTAT
This sequence comes from Taxus wallichiana var. yunnanensis, assembly GCA_018340775.1. Classification (NCBI taxonomy): domain Eukaryota; kingdom Viridiplantae; phylum Streptophyta; class Pinopsida; order Cupressales; family Taxaceae; genus Taxus; species Taxus wallichiana. The sequence goes on along the minus strand of CM031243.1, from coordinate 306,899,109 downwards.
TTGTATATAAATTCTTTCACATTCTTTCCATTACTTTATTCTTTATTGTTCAAGGAGTATCCATTACCGGGGTGACAATGTAGTTTAGTGTGGGGTAATGTTTAGATGAAAAAGTGGAATACCTAGCAAAAGGCACACAAGAGGTTTTCACAAGAGACAAGGACATAGTCAAAGGTATGAAAAGATAGGGGAGAACACACATATGGAATATAAGGGCATATTTGGGGCTTATCCATTTTCACATGTATGGGATATTTTTGGAGATAGCATGTAGAGCACATAAACTAGGAAAAGACTTGCTTGACATGCATCGACTATTTTTGAAGAGTGACTATGGAGTTCTTTGCATGAATAAGGGCCAAACATAAAATTGCTACTAACAATTAACTTGGAGAGATCTATTATTAGCACACTTTCATGTGTGGCTATAATTATAAAGGTATAAGGCTATTCTTAGAAAATGACCTATGTTTGGAATATATGAGCGGTGAAGGGGAAATCCCCACCCTTATAAATAAGTAATTAACTCGCATAGTATAAGAGAGGTGTCTAAGAACTGAAGTACTCTACGGTTATGTTGCCAAATCTAATGTGCTCATAAACTATGCTACTATCTATTATAATGAGCTTATGTGCATTTATCATGTTTAATATAATGGAGTGTATTGGCTGAATCAGAGTGTTAATTCTGAGTATAATTGGATCTTGCATGCTTGATTTCATCATGGTTATCATTTAAATATGTTATTCTTTAGATATAGATCTGAACATGCACTGTAGAATGATGTATTAAGTATGGATCTAAATGCATTAAGTCTTCATCATGCTAACATCCTGTAACAATAACCATAAAGAGGGGACTAGTACCTTTACACTCTTTGGGTGAGCGCTCATTCTAGGATGGGTAATGTGCCACTATGCAGGATTTAGCGGTAAATTTTAGGAATTTGGATCAATGATTTTGGCCTTCTGATCTGCTCTATCAAACTATCTTTACTCGTGTCGTATCATTTTTGATCGGATAGAGTACCATTCACAATAGGACATATCTCTTCAAACTCAAGTTGTGTCTTAATTTTTATCTTCCATCCATCATAGTTGTTTCCTCTAAGTAGTTGTGAATTTGGAAGAAAAATTTGGGGGCATTGGTACCCATTTTGCGAGAATCCACCGATAGGGTTAGACTCTTATCACCCGGGTATAAGGTATCCTAATGTATATATTGTCTTTCCGATATACCAAACCTTTCTATATATGTGCCCTTCTAATATACCCATCGGTACGTGGAATAAAATTGCCCTTTCTATATACCCGGTTGTATGTGAAAGAATTCGATACGTGGTACCAAGACAATCTTGAAAGGGGTCTATGCAATTATTGACACCAACATAAATAAATATCCTCATACACGATCGTAACTTCGCTATATACTCGAGATAATTTCTCATTCTAGATTTATGTCATGCAATCAATCACGAGACGGATGGGATGGCTCATAGTGTGTGCACTTTGTGACCTTATTACTCCCCATGGAATGAAAGGGACAATGCCTAGATTTTTTTTTGCGAGATATATTAGGGGTTGAGTGCATTATTAGTCACGACAAATTTACCCGTAAGTGCTTCCGAGGCACTTTATATACCGAACGTTGTAAATGAGATCTAAGATCTCGTGAATGTTTTAGAACAAAATTTCACTATTTTTTATTTAAATTCATTTCCAATTTTTGAGCAGTTATAATCTTTGCAGTTGACTATGAAAACCTGCAAATTAGTACAATACACTAAAGTATACAATTACATTCAAAAATTTGAAAAATTGAATGCCGGAAAATAGCTTTTGTTTTTCAAGGCCTTGGTGGCCTCAGAGGCTAATACAACTTGATGAGAAAATAAGCTGTAACAAACTATCTCAAAATGATTTTTTAGGTAGCCCTCCTTTGGCAAAAAGTGCTCAGAATGCAAAAATATGCGGAGTGAAGGATTTTTTTTTCCTCTAAAATAGGTTTTTCTCGCTAAATTTAGTTAACTATAACTAAATTTGAATTTTCCAATAATTTTAGTGGTTCCACTAAATTTCTTGCCAAATTTGGTAGTGGGTGAGGGAGGGGGATTTGATGCCTTGACCTCTCTTGATGGGAAGTGTCTTACAAAAGCTATGTTAGCCACTTGGGCGGCTAAGCTAAACAAGTATATGTAAAGAGAAAATTGTAATTAAAAACTTCCAGATTGTAAAACCATACCTCTTTAAACAAACATGGTTTGGGAAAGGTGGTATTGAATAAAAATTCCAACAAAGAGAAAAAATGACAGGTGGTATTTGTGAGAAGGAAGGCAATTTTGAGTGTGTATGGCACCTAGTTCAATTTTCTTCCTTCCTTTGAGCTTCAAATCTCTTCCTTGGTGTATTTTATCCTCCTCAACCTTAACTACAATGAATAAAGGTGGTTTTGATGAATTTGATGGTAGTTTTGAGAAATTTGATGATGGTATTACGTAGGATTGTCTTTGGGAAGTTGCAGATGAAACTCTGGCTCTCCTTTTCTTGCACAAGCTTTTGCAATGCTCCTCAAACTCTGTTGCGATCCTCCAATATCCTTGACCTACTTTGAAACCAAATGTAATTTCACAAATAGGGAAGTAATCCTGTATAATTGTATTAATGTTAAATTATTCAACCATTACAATGGAGTGTTACACTTCTTATATGAATTATACAGCTAGGTATAGACAAACATGATGTTGCAACAATGCAATAATAAATAATCCCATGCACATATAAATTGCAAATATATGGGTTTGAATAGTATAACAATATAAAAAATATAATAAAGATAAAAGATATATACATGAATACTATTCCAAATTACAAAAATAAATGATTAATAACAACTTACCATTAATTAATAAGTAACTAAGGTAAATACATAATTAACCAAGGTAAACTAAATTTTACCTAACAATCCTATGGTGGAGTGACACTTATGTTATTCAAACCAGTTATGGTAGAGAGACATATCGTACTTAGTACTATACGGTTGATAGTCTTTTATTTCACTCGGTCCTTCTATGGTGGAGTGACACTTATGATATTCAGTCCTCCTATGGTGGAGAGACATATGATACTTAGTCCTCTATGGTTGAGAGAATTTTATGGTACTCAGTCCTCTTATGGTGGAGTGAAACTTATGATATTTAGTCCTCCTATGGTGGAGATACATATGATACTTAGTCCTCTATGGTTGAGAGACTTTTATGGTACTTAGATTCTTCTTGGTGGAGTTTCCTCTATGACATGCATTATAGTTGGTGGATTTGACAGTGATTTTTTTTGCTCCTTGCTTCCTAGGATGATGTTTTTATCATTGTAAAATATAATTTATTCATTTAAAAATTCAAGGTTGATTGATACTATTCATTGTTTCATATTTTTATTACATTATAATATTGCAATTTTGGAATGCAAGACTCACTTAAAAACATACATATGGGACACTTGATACTTTTTGCAGTTCCTTTAGATTCTTTAAGGAAGGTTTAAGATTACAAACTACAAATTTCATTAGTAGATATTATTAGGCATTGTACATAGTGATAATGTTACTTTTGGTCTTGGGGACCTGACTATAGGTGTGTTTCATCATATACCCATTTTTCTTATGTCTTATACAAACCTCGTGATATACCTGTTTGTATGGATTATATATTGTGGGGGACTTTTTTGGGTGTTATGATAAATTTCCCTCATAGGTATGTGGTTTTCTCTTGGTGAGGAATGGTGTTGTTCTTATGGTAATCTATTTGTGTCATCATAGACTTGTGTCTAGATAATTTTCTCTTCCACATTGATGTGGTGAATTTTATGTGTATACACTTCCTTGTTGTGGAATCAATATTTACTTGGGATAAAGGTCTTGTTGAATTATTGTTGTGTAAATGTGAAGTGGTCTATGTTATGGTTTTAGGTCATGGATGACCTCGTGTTGTATTGTATTATTAAAAACCATATAAAAATAGTAAAATTCTAGTTGTTAAACAATATATGAAATGGGGTGGAACTTGTAAACAATGAAAGTGATTAAGAAAAGATAAAACCAAACCTTTTATGCTTATAAGAAAACTAATAACTAGAAATTCGCGTATGAGAAAACACTATCAAACATGTTTGCATAATGAAATATAGATTGAATTATATATGGTAGGAAAAACTTCCAATCCTTATATAAGAAAAACAATTGAAGAAAATTGTAAATTATACTTGACTTGTGGTAGTTGTGTTGTAGTGACATGTAAATTTGTTACAGGACATTAGTCATTGTTAAACTTTAAATTCTTACCTATTATTTTTTCTACCTAGGATTGTTTCGCATCGAGGACGATGCTATTATAAGGAAGAGAGATGTAGTTCCCCATCCTAATCATATATCAGCGTATGGTAAATTATTAAAATAATTTCATAATATGTGAATTGATATCCATGTGTTGGCGAGAAGAAAGTCAGGTTTTTGGGGCTCGAGGAATGGAATGGAGAGTAACACATCCTGAATGCATTTTCAGACCTATCATTTTCTTTGCATAATAATACAAGCACTTTATTTTAGAACCCAAGGCATTAACCACTGCAAAACCCAAGTTAAAGTTGTAAATTTGGAAATAATTGGTTAGATGTAGCAAAAGTAGAAGCTGGATGGTGATCTATCTTTGAATGGAGTTACGTAGTTAGCCGCTCTAAAATCAGTCCCGTTATGGGTTGTGTCATCCCTGTACATGAAGCTACGTATGTAATTTTAATATATCCTTGTTTTACTATATACAAATTGATCCATCCGGATCTAAATTTGTGTTTGAGGAATGTTTAATGTCTCTAGGAGCATCTACTTCTTACTTTGTTTATATTTCTTATCTCATTTGAACAATGTTGAAAATGAGGAGGCATTTATAGATGTAATTATGTTCCTTCTTCGCTTTTGACCATTGTAATATGTGTAGTAAACCTTTACGGTGCCATTATCGGAGTAGGCGTTAGCTAGTAATTAATTTTTCCTGCTCCTTATCTTATATTTTGATTAGTTGTTGTTTTGATTAAGACATTGAAAGTTCTATTTTCCTATTACCCCACTTATGCCTCTCCGCAATATTTTTATCATCCACTCTTCCTCTGCATGAAACCATCTATTTTTCCATTCTCTTCCTTACATGAAAGGGTTTGTTTAAAATTCCCGGTAATCTCAAGCAATGCATCCGTAGATTACATCTAATCCCTCTACAATGTTATGTCCTTCCCTTTTCATCAGCAAATGAATGGTCTATGCATATATGTTGTTTACTTATTGATGATATCATGAATGAAGGGAGACTACAAAGTGTATGTGGATCGTCGACTAAATGCCTTGAAAAATATGGCTTCATTTTACACCCTCGATGTAGGATATACACACCTTTAGCCATTGCGAGACCTACATTGTAGAGAATGAATGTTCAAAATCTTATAGAGGACATGGGTATGCCAAACAAGCATTGGGCTGTTTCACCAAATGAAAAAGAGGTGTCACAAAAATTTATATAACCTTGTTTCTTAGACTTCTAGACTATGTAAAAATAAACACCTTGTCCTTTCGTGGATCGATCAGCATGCAGCCCGTGATGCTAAGGCGGCTCCCAACCCTGCTGGTTCCTCTCATGGGGACGGATCTCATCTGACGCCTTTACCGAAGACACGATCTTCCTGTGCTGATCACTCTGCTGCTATTGGGGTTTGCAATAATGGTAGAGCTGTAGGCGGTGGATCTCCATTACAACCTCTGAACCGCTCTTCTTCAGTGGATTTACACACGAAGCTCACTAAGACAGACTGTCCTGATACCAGGGTTCATGTCCTGAATAATAACCCACACAAATCGACTACATTTAAAGATATTTTATAGGGCAGGAGCATCGCGCAAGGGACGAGCCCCATCACACCTTTGACCCCTGCGGTTACAAACCCTAGCGTTGCATTTGGGAATGAAGTCCTTGATTCAGAACGTTTCTACCTAGAGCATGCCCTGATCGGGAGATTCAGCGGGCTCTGGCCAAACCTAGCTACCCTTCATGATTGGATTACAAAGCACTGGATCCCGATTCTATCTGGTAAGTTAGATCTTTATCCATGTGTGAAAGGTACATTTATTGTTGTTTTTTCCTCAATTCGGGATAAGGAAGTCATAGATAAAAAACTCTGGGCTTTGCAATCCCACTACTTGGTTTTGAAACCCTGGTTCCCAGCTTTTAACCCAATCACTGAATCATTTGCCTGCAAACCAGTCTGGATTAGAATGCCCCATTTACCGCTCCAATTTTGGGACCGTACTTGTCTAACCGCTATTGGAAATACTTTGGGTCATACCCTTTTCATTGACCCCCAAACCACTGGTTTCACGCACACAACCTTTGCTAGAATCCTTGTTGAGCTGGACACATCCAAAAATCTACCTGCAAATATAGAGCTTATAGTCCAAAACAGAACTTGGACACAATCATTAGATTATGAAGGCTTGCCCTTTATATGCATAAACTGTTTACTAGGGCATACCATTGATGTTTGCGGAGTAGAAAAGCGAAAGAATGGAAAAAACAACTGGTGGAAAAATGCTCTTCCTGAACACCTAATTTTCGAAGCCAAAGAGGAGTCAAGTACAGATACTGAAGATGATTTTGTCTTGGAAACCCCTCTTTCAGAAATTCCAGTTGTTGAATGCGCCAAAGAATCTCATTTTGTTGGTGGCATTAAGAAAGATACAAAAGAAGATAATGAATCCACTGTCCCAGTTGGATCTATGGAGGATAAGGAAAATACGCCTCCTTGTTTCAATACCCTAATTACGGAGGCGGCTACAGGCTGGATTACGGTGCGTAAAAATAAAAAAAAATTCTCCAAGAATGCCGCTTCTCCGCCTCGCTAGTTTCTCGGTGCTGCTATGCTGATCATCAATGTTTTCTTTATCGGAGCCCATTGTTTTGTTGTAAATCATTGTTTTTCTCCGATTTGCAATTGTCGTCTTGAGTTTTATTTTGTGCAGGTTTTTTCCTGCTTCTATTCTTGCTCTTGTGAGTTGGGCCTTATTTGTTCACATCTGATTTTTGAGCCTTCTTGTATAAGGGTATAGTCCCTTTCAAAAAAATATTTGCCAATAATAAAAAAACTTAGAACAAGGATATTGGTAAATTTGGAAATAGTGGAGATATGGACGAGTCTTTTTAGATATTTTATTTGTAAATGCCACATAAATGTGTATGCCAAATGTGGAAACATGAACTTGGCATGTGTACTAGTTAGCGAATAATTTCTTGGTGATGGATGTGAAGTTGGGCATGTTCAAATCTAGATTAGAACACCTCCATTTTTGTATCACTATGAATAGACATGGTTTTCTCCCTTTTCCAACATTGTTTCATATTTGTGCTTTTCTGTTCATAGTGATAGTGAAATATTAAATTAATTTAAGAGTAGGGTTATTATTGATAAAATGAATTGTCACACATAATGGATATATTTAACGTACATAATATAGAACTGATATGGCCCCTTTAGTGTAAGCTATAATCAACAACGATCTCATGTGAAAACTAGAAATTTTGGATGATAGAAGTGGATAACCATATCCACCCGATTTGAGAATTAAACTTGACTTCCTTGTAATTCCCTCATTTGTTTACCTTGCTAAAACTTAATAAACATGAATTTTCAATGATACGCAAACCACTTCTCCAAACCCCATAGTGAGTAAGTTATGGAATGATCATGTTCACTTGTGACGTGAGATGTCATGTCAATCTCGATAATGAATTTAGATGATATTTTGACCTTGTTTCATTACACATTTTAAGGCCTAGTTAGTTATTTACCCCTTTGGTCAGTTGTTAAAAATTGAGAAGATAGTTTTCTTTTGGATTGTGATTTAGGTCTCGATACTGAGAAAGGAAATTTTGTCACCACATACCTCTATTTGTCTCTAGGACTATCATAATCACAAAATATATTTAATAAAATCACCTCAACAGATTGTTTTATAACGGGTTTTTATATGCCTCGGGACGTTTGACGACTAAGTCCAACTAGCATAATTACGAAAAGTGGATTCGGAAATGTAATGGCCATTTGAATAATGATGAAAAGATTTGTAATATGTAAAATCCAAGGAATCCCCTATAGATAGAGAAATTTATGGAAATTTACACTTGGTATGTTTGAGTTTTAGAAAAAGGATCTCCATCTTGGTTTCTAGGCCACTTTGGCCAAAATATTCATTTTTAAAATATTGTAATACTAGCAAGAATAATTTTTTTGTAATTTTCTCCTAGGAAAATATATATTGAAAATATCATAATCTCTATTACACGACTCTATGGATCTCCTTTAGGATACTATTTTGCATTTTATTGCTTCTAGAAATTTAGTGTGTTTTTCAATCTCTTCTTTCTCTATTTCTCTCTAGCATGAAAGTGAAATGAAACTACACTTGTGTTCTTACCTCTATTGTATCATAAAAATTTTAATTTATTGTAATTGGAAAACAATATATATGTGAAAATGTTAGTCATAGGGGAATTGCATGACAACATTTATTTTTGTTGACAGCGTTTATACTAACTTTTCAAGTTACATATAGTGGAAGTAAGAGTAAAATGGATGTTGGAAATCTAAATTTAATGTTTATTATTGAAAATGTGTAATCAAGATGGAATTAGAATAGTCATGTATTTTAGCAATAGTACTTGTTGTATTATTAAATAAGAAGAACTCATCTCATTATGTACATATGTTAAATATAGTGATTGTGTAATTTTAGTTTTAATATTATAATTCAACTATATTGTAGAATAGAATATTTAGTATTTTTATTAAATAATTGTAAATAGTTAATTGGATGGGACCATACCCCAGAACAATGAGGGCCAAAAGGCTAGATACAACAAGACAAAGGCGAAATGACAAGCCAAAAACTTGGATGTTCAAAAATCCCAGCAAATAAAAGCAGAAAACACCGATCTCGCATCCGATCAATGACCTGCTCAAGGAAGGAAAATAGGTCGGAAACAGAGGCCTTTAACCCAAATACATCAATAGAATTATAAGTCATGGCAAGACTCAAGCCTTTCCGAAGTGTTGGATTACTTCTATTTATTATACCCCTTCTTCCTTTGGTCCACCACCATCTAGTCCTCGTTATAATCTTTCTGCAGAGATGGGACGAAAAATTTAAGATTATTAATTGGAATATTTACATCATCATTGTGGGGACCAAATCTCTTTGTTATGTAAACAACCACACGGGAAGAATAAATTGGGGCTATCCATATTATCTCCGAATCACAACACCCTACGGTTTGCACAAGTGTGTGTGCTTGAGCTCACAAGAGTGTGATTGCATAACATGGGTATTATTGAAAATTTTGCACTTGTGCAAAAATGGGAAAATAAAAACTTATTCATTACGATGAAAGTCATAGGTGAAGTATACCTAAGCTAAGGAACTTTTGATATCATTTTATTCTTGCTTGAATTAGTTTTAAGATTAAATGAAATCTGCATTTATGTGTGCTGTCACAAAACATAACAGATCACATAGTTTGTAATTTCATGCCATCTTTAGCAAAAGAACACAAAGCCCCAAAGGACAACTGTGTTTTCTTGATGAAGACGAAAAATTACAAAGTAGGTGAAGTGCTGAGTTTTGAAGCAGCAAATAGAAATACAGATATCAGAAAACCGAAGTGGTTCTTGAATGTTACAAGTTCTCATCAATGTTCTTTCCTTCATGATTAAGACATTCAATTATGTTACTGAGTTGTTTAGTTCATTATACAATCCATACAAAGAGAAGCTAGAATGCATAAAGGAATACACAACTCATTTTCATAATTCAATGTTTTATTCATAAGGAATTTTCAAATGTTTCCCACACAAGCCATGGGATGTAACTAAAAAGTAAAGTACAACTACTGAAATAAAAGGTACACATGCATGAAAGAGAAAGCAAAGGAGTATGAGTGAACCCATCATTGCCTTGGGGTTTCTTTCTTTGATTGAAAACATTTCCATTTTTAGCTTCTTCTTTCTCCACTTTACCGCAAAGAAGGAAAGTTAACTATCGATTATGAGCTCAGGGATTAATTCATATTCCTAGACTATCCTAATTCATGCATATGAATCTCTAATAATAGGAGATGTAATTTACTTGAATATCAAACTGCATACATGCTTTATTTACTCAGAAAGAGTGAAAAAATAGAAAAGAGAATAAGAAACATGGACATAAGAGAGGCCAAAAAGCCTAAGTATTTTCTAACTATTTTCCTAAGTGTGCAGGTACAAGTTGTAACCAAGGAAAAATAGACAAGTCATAAGTGCATGCAATAAAAGGAAGAATGTAACTCAAAGTTTCAATAATTGTTCTGAAATGGAAGAAGTTACAGTGTAGAAGAGAAACTAGCAAATAGAAGAACACTTTTCAGTTGTAGCTAAAGGAGAAGAATCAGATTTTCGAAAGCTGAAGTTAACTAGAAAAGAAAGGTTACAGTTGAAAGGAATGAAGACAAGATTCTAGAAAAAATTTGACAGGGCTTCGCCATGTAAAATGGACATTTACAACTTTCCATCATGTTGTTTTTAACTACTACATGCTTAAAGGAACTATTTGAATCAAAAATACAACTACTATAGCTGGAAATGGATGGAAGAGAGAATTCTAGAAAAAAATCGCCAAGGCTTTGCCATGAAAATCAACATTTCAAATTTTCTAGCATACATAGAAAGTTGTATTTAAGCTCAAGCACAATATTGAAGCATAAAAGGAATGCAGTAAAAGTAACAAATTACAGTATCTAGATCAAGGCTTACGCCTGACAATGATATCAAAAACAGGTAAAGAATTGCTTGAAAACTATCTCAGGGATAAAAAAGTATGAGTGCAACTTCAGGATACAAATTAGCATTTTAAAGGTGAACTAAAGAAAGAGATGTATAAGAAACCCATTTCAGTTAGTGGTGTTTCAACACCATTCAACCTTACAAAGCCAGAATAATCAATGTTCAGTCAGAATATTGAAGAGATCACAATGAAGAAAGAAATTCAATGACATGAACCCTTCTACAAGTAGGATAGCGAAACAACCCAAGTCTCATCTATGGTGATAGTTTGACATCCATCTAAAGTTGATAGGTGATGTATCAAGACATATATTGTAGCTCAATAATAAATAAGTGTTTTGTGGAATACGGTCAAGAAACAAACAAATCCAATCTGAGTGTGACCTTATCAGCAAGATCCATTCACAGGAATAAGTCAAGCTTGTATAATACAGAAAACCACCAATATTGCAAAAGTTATAGTACGAAATAAACCAATTACATTCAAGCACTCATCTCATGGGAGTTTTTCAATGTTCAAGTGATCTCAGATTGAAAAGGATTAAATCAAGTAATCTACAGATTTTTCAAAGCAATAAGTTGATCCTCAACAATGAATCATAACATAATAGATTCTTCAGAATACAAAATTGATGCCAAGGATTTCAGAACATAAAAGAAGTAACATACAAAACCTATATTTGTAGAAATTCATAACCACCATTTCTACAATATTCTCAACAAATGCAAATAAAATAATAGTTGTCCTGAGGTTAAGCACAAAGAACTCATACAAAGAATAAGTAAAAAGAAGTATCCAGAATGAAGAAATTACTTTATGTCCACCATGGGGAAATGAAGTATATACAAAGCCTCTACAGAAACAAATGCTAGATAAAAAGTGCAGATTCAACTCAAACTTCGAATTAGAGACACTACAGTGTATGAAATATGAATACCCAAATCAAGAAACATTCATATCTTGAGTTAAGGGAGGAGAAATGTTGTAATAAAGAATTGAGACCCAAATAAATCACAAAATCAAAAATTCAAAGCTTTCTACGGGAAAAGAGGAATAGAAATTCATGGCGGCCTAGTTTTTTTAGTCAAAACCCCCATGTTATCTTCATAGAAAAAGAGAAAATACTCAAAACTCAAAATACATAGATCTAAAAGTCACAATTTGAAGACCGGTTCAAGTACTTCACTCACCTTTTATCACAAGAAGTTTTAAAGTCGATTGGTCATGATCACTCTATTGAAAAATGTACAGATCTAATGAAATAATGACCCCCTTTGGAGTTTGTAAATATTTCAATAAACCCATTTTAAAATGTTCAAGAAACTTATGGTTTCAATTTTTTTTCTTCAAATCCTTAAGTTGAGAGGCGATAAAGGAAGCTCAAGAAAAAGTTTCAACTCGAAATGACCGAGTCATCCAAGAGATCACACAAAGAAATACAAAAGAAGACGGGTATTAGTTTCAAAGCCAAAGTCATGAACCAAAACACCAATGAAAACTCAAGGATCGAAATGCTTATCGACCTCATCAAGCAAATGATGTAAATCCAAATCTACTAAGCTCAAGAGATGGTGGCCACGTAAAAGGAAAACCTAAAGAGACCAAAAATATACCGGTTCTCAAGCCTTTTGACCAAAAGATCTCACAAAGCAACTTAGATCTCATAGAATTTTCCACAAAGACCAAACAGAATAGGTGAGATCAAATAAATAACCATGGTGGCCACCTTTAAAACCATCTCCTCAGTAAAAAAGATAGTGGAAGAGCTACAAAATACAGGCATAGCGGAGCTCGAGTTGAGAACAAAATAAAGGTGTTGAAGAATTTTTTTCCGGGCTTTGCCCACAAACCCGAGAACCAAAAGTAATGATCACTAGACCCAAGCTCTCCTTTACTACCTGAATCAAAGTATGGGTTAATATCAAACTCAACCATGGTTCGATATCAACGATCAAGCTTCATCAAGGATGAAGATCAAAGGTTGAGAATCATGCTCAGAGCTTCAAACAAATAACCATGGTTAGTCCCTACCGACCTTAATCAATGCACGGTTGGAAACCCTAACCATGAGTCCAAGGATCGACGACATCAAAATAGAGGTACAAAGATCAAGGGCCCAAGATGATCAACGAATATCAAAGAAAACTCAACTTGAGTTACATATGCCACCGACCAAGTTACCAAGGGGTGAGTCACGTAGAGAAGGGTACATCCCATGTGTACATCGAATAAATCATTGCATTGACTTTAAAAGTCCAAACTATAATCATTTCCAAATAATGCAAAATGCCATCATACATGCTTATCACTGAAAAGGTGAATTTTGAAATATGCCAAGGCCGAAAACTATATACTATAGTACTCATTACAAAGGTGGCAGACTATTTAGTATGTTCATGGTAAATAATCAAAGGTGGCTGAGTATGGTAGTAACTATTACAAAGTGCCCCATGTGTATCTAAAACCTTGACAAATATGCTAAGTCCACAAAGGTGGCCAAACCTAGTAAAGTAAAGGTGGTCCCCATGCCAAGGAGTTGAAGATGATCTGCAACATGTTATCCATGTGATCACTAGAAAACAAAATAAGTGTCAACATTAGAGACAAAGGTGGTCCCAATCAGGATTGATATTTGGATGAATTATTTTGCAAAGTATTGCAATTAATGTAATTATTTTCTTAGAAACAGGATTTTTATTTTTGCATGCCTTCACAACAGGATAGAATAGAGAAGAAGATAGAGTTGCATGTTCATGGAGAGAGACTTGCCTAGCAAGCAATCTTATTTTTAGAAAATTATACATCCTTCTCTTCTTAAAAATAGAACAGTCAAGTTCAATTTGACTGTATTGTAATTAAGGCTAATAATTCATATTTATAATTGAATGTTTTGTTTTTATTCCTTTATCTATTATTAAATAAAGGATAAAAATAGGATGCGAGGGGTGAGTACAAGGCTTAGGTTATTTTTAGGAAGAGGATGACTTTAAATTTTTCTATATATTGTGTGCCTTTGCAAAGCACAAAAAAACAACTAGAGGACTTTTTGGATATAGGAGTACTGAAGCAATTTTTTCTAGTTTTTCCTTTTGAGTGTGAAGTACTTTCTACCTTTCCAATTATTTGTAGTCTTGTGTACATTTCTATTAGTCTTGTGAATGTAAATTCCCTGAACAATCATCTTACCCTGCTGCAAATTTAGTATTTTCTACATGACATTAATGTGCATGTTTAGCTTAATAGTATTGTTGTGATAATATCCCTCAATACCTCCAAGTGTTTTTCCCTTAATTTTCTGCAGAAGAACTGTTAGTACGTGCACCGAAAATCCTTCACATATCAATTGTGTATATACTCAGTCAAAGTCCTCATACAAATTTGGTGTATCACCTTAGTTTTAATTACTTTTCATTCATATTTTACCCCTAAACCCTAGAATCAATTTAGGATACATCAACAAGGAATTGACCTTGATACTGAGAGACTCACCTCAAAATAGGTATACCTAAAGACCTGAGGTGTTTCTATTGTATCTATGAAAGAGAGATCAAATTTTGCAAGCTTAGAAAACCTGCAGCCATCTCTCTAAAGGTTGCACTTTCAAGAGATAATAGTTTTTGGCATGCCGGTGGGACAATGAATCAGATCTGCATGCAAGTTACAAATTCTATAGTAGATCTACAAAGATATTTATAGCAGTTACAAAGTCACTTTTAGGAGCAAGCTGCAGCAATTTATTCTAAAGATTTTAAGATCTTTTGGCGACTCTGTTAAGCTAATTTCAAACCAGTATTGCAACATGTTCCATTCCTAAAGTGACTACAAGATCATTGGTAAGAGGAATTCCTCCTGAGTTTGTTTCTTTACCCTTGAATTCTATTAGAAGGAGAAGAGTTGGTAATACTTTACCTTATAATAGACCTGGTTTTGATAACCCTCCTCCTAATATTCCTTCACCACATATCAATTTCTCTATTAACATCCCAGTTTTTCAAATGGCTATTTAACCACCAAGGAATTTTGTAACCTTTACTAATAGCGAGTCCATTAGTAATCCCATTTTACAATGACATTCCTAATGTTGCCATGAAATTTTTCCGTCATTCACGGGAGAAAATCAAGTTACACCTGCTAAACATATCAAAGATGTTGCATGCCCTATGTGTAGTCCATAATATCACTCATGAAGACATAGATTTAAGACTTCTAGTTGCATCTTTTAAAGGGTGGGCCCTTGCAATGGTATAGAAACCTAGAAATTGGAAGCATAAGAACTTGGGATAACTTAGGTGAAAAATTGTCGAAATGGTTCCAAGATAATTTAGATCATTTATCTCTCATTGAATAGTTATCCACTATTAAAAGATCTCCTAATGAGTTTATGTCTAGTTTCAATATCTATTTTTCCGAACTTGGGAAAGAATTCCAGCAAGTGTCAAGCCTCATGTTGAACATGCTTTCCTTTATTATCTTAGGCCATTAAACGGTGATATCTAGACTATGTTTCAGTCAATGGGGGATAGACACTTCTTGATGCTTATGATATCGCTTATCCGAGCTGAAAATAGTCTTATTCAAGTGGAAAATTGGCACCAAGGCCTTCAATGTAATTTTTGGTAGATTTAACACCTATTCCTCAACCTATTGTGGTAGCTCCATCAGATGATGTATTTAAAACTTTGCAAACTATGGGGAATAAATTAACTTCTATTGATAATAGAATTACATTATCCGGAATACCCTATCGGGCTCCTTATTAGCAAAATCAACAAAATCACCAAAATCACCAAAATAGGGATCCCTATCAACATAATCAAAATTATAGGCAGCCTTACCAAAGAAAGGTAGTTTGACCCAAAGGCTCCTAGTTACTCTAATGCTTTAGTCCTAGTTAATATGGCTATAAAAGAATGGTGTCAACCTTAAAATCCACCTCATTTATCTACAACTTACCCAAATGCTTTTCTAAATCTGAATCTTGTTGCACAACCTCAATCTAAAACATTGTTCATGCCTCAAATGGAGGGTGGGTAGTAAGAAACTCATGTTTAGAAAGCACCTAAATAGAATTTAGTCAGTTTTAATGAGGATTTATTTTCACTCACTACCAAGGCTTAAGGGAAAGCTACTGAAAGTCAAAAACAACAAAATAGGCCTATCCTTCCTACTATCACTGATAAGACAACATCTACAGTCCCAAAGTCAACCAACAACCCTACTATTCCTCAAAAAATAGCAAGTGTTCTAGTTGATAGAGGCCATCAAAGATAGCTACTGATCCAAGAAGCTCGCTTATACCTTAGATATCTAAGGCGGTGAAGAAAAATCGGTTTTTACTAAGGCCTACTCTAAGACAATTGAATCCGTCTCTAAAACAGCTTACTTCTTTTAACATTGTTTATGTAATGAAAAAGAATAATGTTAATATCTCAATTTGGGATGCTCTAAGTATTCTGGACAACAAGATCTAGTCTCTCATGAACTAGCTAAGTTGCAGATTTCTTCAAATACAACGAAAAGGAACTTGAGAAGACAAACATGGTCTTTGGAGCGTTTGAACAAGACCGCATTAAAGAAGTTAAGTGGATGGTTGAGAAGGTTCTAAATGCTCATCACATCAAGAAACCACTGCCATTTTATTTATCACCGATTATTGGTGAAGATTTATTTCATAATTACATGGTGGACGGTGGTACAAGTAGCATAGTTATGCCAAAAGTGATTACAAAAAAATTGGGTTTGCAGTATGACCCTACGAAAGGAGTGTCTTATAGCTTGATGGGCTGTAATTCATATGGTTGGTATAATCAAAAATTTATAAGTGACATTACATGATTGCCCAAATGTTTCTATTCTGTAAGATGTTACTATTGTGGATTTACCTCCATACTTTGCCTTATGCTTATCTAGAGACTTGAGAGAAAAAATAGGATGTTATCTCTCTTGATTCGTCCTTTTTTTCACCGCTCATTATGGTACCAAAATTACTATCAATTCAGAGCCATTAGCCATATTTCACATTGAGCCTCACTCTTTAAATGCAGTGGCTAATTATTCAGCCCTAGATCAATCTAATTTTGATGAGGTAGCTCATGTTTTAACATTAGATGGTGTTTTAACATGTTTATGGATGAATAGATAGTGGAATAACATACTCATGATCCTTTAAAGGAACTTGAAGAACACTTGTTTGGTGTGTATTGTATGCATGAAGAAAATACACAACTTCCCTTACTTGTCCAAAACAGGAAGATTCACGAGAAGAGATTTGGAAGCTTCATTTCAATGAAGATAAGAACAAGAAAGGATAGGAGCTTGTCGATGCTCACTTCCCCATGAACGAAAGGTATTTCTCATATTTGAATCTCTAATTTTCATGTACTTGCAATGTAGCTGAATATGAAGCATTAATACATGGCTTACTTTGGGCGAGAAAGAAAGGTATCGAATGCTACAAATTTTGGTGACTCGAGTTGGTTATTAATCAAGTAAGAAATTTCAATGTTTATAAGAATCCATTAATGAAGTCTTACAGGACATAGAGTTTCAAACTTAATGGAATATTTCAATGCTATTAACATTGAGTCTATTCCTAGAGCTAAAAAAAAAAAGCATGCCGACATACTTGTAGCGATTGGGGTTAGTTTTAAAGTGCTGGAACAAATTGAAAATATCAAAAATTAGCCGATATAAAGTTAATTGTTAGGACCTTAGTACACGATAATGATTCAAATTGGCAAGTTTTGAAAGTGATGATCAAATCTATGAGGTTTTTACAAAGAAGAAGCTAAGTTTTCGTAGTTAATTAGGATAAATTACAACATTTATATGGTGCCCAGTTGTTCATTTTTAAGACAAATAAGCTACCTCAAGGCTGGTCACATTAGAAGACATCTTTAGCACTAAAGATCAGTTAAGAAAATTCAATAGTAAAATGTCAACTCACACTGATAATTACGAAGAAATATCAGTTGATGAAGGGAAAAAGCTATTTCTTGGAAAGGTATGTTCCTTAACCGAAAAGTAGTCATTTATTAATATTTGTAAAGAGTTTAAAGAAGTTTTTCTTGGAAATACCAAGATCTGAAAGGATTTGATCCTAGTTTAGCATAATATACAATTGAGTTGTAACTAAATTCCAAACCTGTTAGACAGAAACAAAGGCTTGTAAATCCCAAAATAGATCCTCTGACGAGGAAAGAATTATCTAAGTTGATTGAATCAGGTATTATCTTTCGAGTTAAGCATTAAAGTTGGGTAGTCAATCTTGTTCCTATTAGGAAGAAGAACGGTGAAATCAGACTATGTGTAGATTTCAAAGATCTTAATAAGGCTTCATTAAAAGATCATTACCCACTCCCAAATATGGATTAGATTCTAAGAACAGACTCACATTCAGATAGACTATCTCTTCTAGATGGTTATAATGGATATAATTAGATTTTAGTTTGAGAAGAAGATAGATATGAAATAGCTTTTACCACTAAGTGGGGTACTTACGCTTACAAAAGGATGCCTTTTGGTCTTTTGAATACCGGTGTAACATTTCAACGTGCAATGGACAAGGCTTTTCACATCTTATTAAATTAATGCATCCTTGTTTATTTAGATGATGTTACTATATTTTCAAAATATTCTGAAGAACATCTAATGCACTTAAGGCAGACTTTTCAGTTGTGCAGGCAATTTGGAATATCTTTAAATCCATTGAAGTCTATCTTTTCAGTACATCAAGGCAAGCTACTTGGCCATATTGTTTCTAAGAAAGTTTTACCAATTTATCCTTTCAGGATTGAAGACATATCACAGCTATCATTGCCCCATCATACAAAGTCATTACAGAGTTTTCTTGGAAAAATTAACTTTGTTAGAAGATTTGTTCCAAATTTTGCAGCATTGGTTAAACCACTCACAACTATGCTGAAAAAAGAGAAAATTTTCTCTTGGACCAGTGAAGGAAGAGAAGGATTTAAATCAAAGAAAGCATCTATCTCTCAAGCTCCTACTCTTTCAAATCCAAATTTTGATAAATATTTTACAATGTATGCACTTGTGCTTCAACAATCTCAGCTATATTAACTCAAGTCAATAATGAAAATATCGAGCAACCTATTGAGCTCTTTGGACAAATTTTGCATGATTACAAAATAAGGTACACATGTCTTCAAAAACAAGTACTTTTAGTAGTCAGAGGACTAAAGAATTTCAAGTATATGCTTTCAAACAATAAAATCCATATTCTTGTTTCTCATCCAAGTGTGAAAGCATTCTTACTAAATAAGGAGTTGAATGAGAAAAGAGCAAACTGGATAACAAAGGTCATGGAGTATGATGTTGATATTCGGATTGCTAAGAAAGTTGGAGGGAAAGTTCTGTGAACATCTAATTTCGATATGGAAAAATAATAAGTTACAAAACTAGATGATTCAAAACAACATGCTGAAATTGTGTATCAGCAATAATCGAAATCATGGTTCAACTAGGAAATCAGCAACCTAAGCTCACTCACGAGATTCAGGAATCAAGATAGATGACTGATTTAGTTAATTATCTAAAGCATGGTACCTATCCAGAAGGTATGTACAAGAATAAATGAAGTTCTTTCAGATTACGAGTTATACCTTATATCTTCATTGATAATGTGTTGTTTAAAAGAGATATAAATGGAATCTTCTTTGTGGTGTGTTGACTATAATAAAATTCAAAAACTATTTTCGGAATTCCACGAAGGACCCGTAGGATGTCACTTCTTAGCACGTACCACATCCTTAAAAATTATGAAAGCTAGTTACTATTGGCCTAGCATATTCAAATACTATTTTGAATAGATTATAAAATGTAAAAATGTGATTTCTTTGTTGGAAAATAATGTTTAGATTCGCCTTTACAGCCTATTTCAGTTGATCAACCTTTTATGCAGTGGGGTCTTGAATTTATTGGCATGATAAACCCACCATCATAATAAGGGTAAAAATGGATCTTAACTACTACAAATTATTTTACACGATGGAATGAAGCAATAGACTTGAAGGATGCTAATGAAGCTTCGATACTATCCTTTTATGAAGGAATAGTTTGAAAATTTGGTGTTCTAGTAACTATCATATCAGATAATGCTTTATATTTTCTTGATGCTAAGATAACATGATTGGGCTATCAAACACAAAATATATATAAGTTCTTCATCTAATTATTACCCACTAGGTAATGGCTTAGGTAGAGTACTTACCAAAATTTGTTACGAATTATCAAAAGAATGCTTAAAGATAATAAAAGAGCTTGGCATCGATGTTGAATTCAAAACTTTGGGTTGTGAGTGACTCCTAAAATATCGTGTGTAATTCACCATACAAACTTGTGTAAGTAAGAGAAGAAAGAATGTCTATTTTAGTAGAGTTACCAACATTAAATTTGCTACATCAAATGGAGCTACTTGAGAATGAACCATTACAGGTTTGTTATGTAGAATTAATGGAATTACAAGAGCTAAGAGATCAAGCTCATTTGAATATGGAAAAGAATCAGAAACAAATGAAGAAGAATTTTGACAAGAAAGCCAAGTTCAGAGTCTTTAATGAAGGAGATATTGTGTTAAAGTGGGATGTTGATCGTGTAAATCTAGGAAGACACATGAAGTTTGATATAACTGAGTGGTCTTTATATGATTTTAGCTTGCAAGGAACACAATGCTTTTTAGCTTTCGAAGTTGAATGGAGAGGAACTTCCCATTCCTATGAATGGTATGTTTCTCAAACACTGTTATTGAAAATCTTACAGTGATTGTTAGAGTAGGATTTCCCTTTAATAAGTGTAGTTTCTACACATTGCATTATTTTTCAATTCAATAAGTGCATTCATGCATGTGATCCGCTCACGAGATCCATTCCCAATTTTAGTTCCGTTTTGGAAGGTTTGGACCTTTCAGAAAAGGTAGATTTTGGTTATATGCTTTGGACTCCATACCCAATGGACAAGGGTAAGTCACTAGTCTTTAAGCTAGCAAAGAGGCAACTTACCCTGTAGGATCGCCAAAAATGTTGACAATTTTGAACTTGTGCAAAAATGGGCAACTCGAAACTTCATCATTATGATGAAATTCATAGGTGAAGTATACCTAAGCTAAGGAAGGTTTGATATCATTTATTACTACTAAATTAATTTCAAGATTAAATGAAATCTGTGAGTTATGTGTCTTTGTCACAAAACATAATAGATCACATAGTCTATAATTTCAAGCCATCTTGGTAAAACAACACAAAGCCCCAAAGGACAATTATGTTTTCTTGATGAAGAAAACAAATTACGAGTGGGTGAAGTGTTGAGTTTTGAAGCGATAAACAAAAATAAAGATATCAAAAACCAGGGTTTGTTACTCAATGTTACAAGTTCTCATTAATGTTCTTTCCTTCATGATTAATACATTCAATTATGTTACTGAGTTGTTTAGTTAATTATACAATCCATATAGAGAAGCTAGAATGAAAAAAGGAAAACACAACTCATTTTCAAAATTCAATGTTTTATTCATAAGGAATTTTCAAATCTTTCCCACACAAGCCATGGGATGTAACTAAAAAGTAAAGTACAGTTACTAAAATAAAATATACACATGCATGAAAGAGAAATCGAAGGAGTATGAGTGAACCCATCATTACCTTGGGGTTTCTTTCTTTGATTGAAAACATCACCATTTTTAGTTTCTTCTTTATCTCCATTGTAGAAGCCACTATACCTGAAAAGAAGAAAAGTTAACTATTAGTTACGAGCTCAGGGATCAATTCATATTCCTAGAATTGTCCTAATTCATGCATATGAATCTCTAATAATAGGAGATGTAATTTACATGAATATCAAACTGCATACATGCTTTATTTACTAAGAAAGAGTGAAAAAATAGAAAAGATAATAAGAAACATGGACATAAGAGAGGCTAAAAAGCCTAAGTATTTTAATTGTTTTCCTAAGTGTGTGTACATACGGGTTAACTAAGGAAAAATAGACAAGTCATAAGTGCACGCAATAAAAGGAAGAATGTAACTCAAAGTTTTAATAACTATTCTAAAATGGAAGAAGTTATAGTGTAGAAGAGAAAACGGTAAATAGAAGAAGACTTTTTAGTTCTGACTAAAGGAGAAGAATCGATTTTTGAAAGTTGAAGTTAAGTAGAAAATTAAGGTTAGAGTTGAAAGGAATGAAGACAAGATTCTGGAAAAATTTTGATAGGGCTTCACCATGTAAAATGGACATTTACAACTTTCCATCATGTTGTTTTTAACTACTATATTCTTACAGGAACTATTTGAATAAAAAAATACAACTACTATAGCTGGAAATGGATGGAAGAGAGAATTCTGGAAAAAATTTGCCAGGGCTTCACCATGAAAATCAACATTTCAAATTTTCCAGCATACATAGAAAGTTGTATTTAAGCTCAAGCACAGTATTGAAGCATAAAAGGAATGTAGTAAAAGTAACAGATACAGTATCTAGATCAAGGCTTATGCCTGACAATGATATCAAAAATAGGTAAAGAATTGCTTGAAAAATATTGTAGGGATCAAAAATTATGAGTGGAGCTTAGGGATAAAAATTAGCATTTTAAAAGTGAATTGAAGAAAGAGATGTATATGGAAACCATTTTAGTTAGTGGTGTTTCAACACCATTCAACCTTACGAAGCCCAGAATAATCAATTTTCAGTCAGAATATTGAAGAGATCACAATGAAGAAATAAATTCAATCACATGAACCCTTCTACAAGTAGGACAACAAAACAACCTAGGTCTCATTTATGGTGGTAATTTGACATCCATCTAAAGTTGATAGGTTACATATCAAGACATGCATTACAACTCAATGATAAATAAGTGTTGGTGGAATACATTCAAGAAATAAACAAATCCAATTTGAGTGTGACCTTATCAGCAAGATCCATTCACATGAATAAGTCAAGCTTGTATAGTATAGAAAACCACCAATATTGCAAAAGTTACAGTACGACACAAAAAAAACCAATTGCATTCAAGCACTCATCCCATGGGAAGTTTTCAATGTTCAAGTGATCTCAGATTGAAAAGGATTAAATCAAGTACTCTACATATTTTTCAAAGAAATAAGTTGATCTTGAACAATGAATCATAATAGAATAGATTCTCCGAACACAAAATTGATGCCAAGGATTTCAGAACAGAAAAGAAGTAACATACAGAACCTATATTTGTAGAAATTCATAACCACCATTTCTACAATATTCTCTACAAATGCAAATAAAATATCAGTTGTCCTGAGGTTAAGCACAAAGAACTCATACAGAGAAGAACTAGAAATAATTATCTAGAATGAAGAAATTACTTTAGGTCCACCATGAGGAAACAAAGTATATACAAAGCCTCTACAGAAACAAATGCCAGATAAAAAGTGCAGATTCATCTCAAACTTCGAATCAGAGACACTATAGTGTATGAAATACGAATACCCAAATCAAGAAACATTCATATCTGGAGTTAAGGGAGGAGCAAGGCTGTAATAAAGAATGGAGACCCAAATAAATGAAAAAATAAAAAGTGAAAAAATTCCCAGAGGTAGAGAGGAATAGACATTCATGGGGGCCTAGTTTTTTATAGTCAAAACCCCCATGTTATCTTCATAGAAAAAGAACAAATACTCAGAACACAAAATACACAAATGTAAAAGTCACAATGAAGACTAGTTTGAGTACTTAACTCACCTTTTATCACAAGCAATTTCGAAGTGGATTGACCATGAGCAGTCTATTGAGAAATGTACAGATCTGAAGAAATAACAACCCCCTTTGGAGTTTGTAAAGATTTCAAAAAACCCATTTAAAAATGATCAAGAAACTTACAGTTTTGAATTATTTTCTTAAAATCCTTGAGTTGCGGAGGAGGTAAAGGAAGGTCAAGAAAAGCTTCGACTTGAAATGACTAGAGTCATCCAAGAGATCATACGAAGAAATGCAAAATAAGATGGGTATCAATTTTTACTCGAAGTCACGATGAACGAGAATACCAAGCGAAAACTCAAGGATCAAAAAGATTACCGACGTCATCAAGAAGTGAAGCAAATCCATATCTACATATATCAATAGATGGTGGGCACGTCAAAAGGAAAATCCGTAAAGACCAAGAAATATACCGGTGCTCAAGCCTTTGTACCATAGGATCTCACAAAGAAAACTCGAGATCTCATAGACTTTTCCATAAAGACCAAAGAGAACATTCCGAGCTCAAGAAACAACCATGGCAGCCACATTTACAACCACCTCCTTAGAAAAAGGATAGAGGAAGAGCTACAAAATACATGTGTAGCCAAGCCCAAGTTGAGAAAGAATAATGGCATCGAAGAAATTTTTTTCGTTGCTTCACCCAATAACAGAAAAACCAAATGAAATTATCATTAGACCTAAGCTCTCCTTTACCACTGAAACCCAAGTATGGGTTAATATCAAGCTCAACCATAGTTCGGGATCAATGATCAAGCTTCATTAAGTATGGATATCAAAGGCCAAGA
The DNA here is from genome assembly GCA_018340775.1 of Taxus wallichiana var. yunnanensis. NCBI lineage: Eukaryota > Viridiplantae > Streptophyta > Pinopsida > Cupressales > Taxaceae > Taxus > Taxus wallichiana. The sequence goes on along the minus strand of CM031243.1, from coordinate 306,874,671 downwards.
ATCATGCTCGAGAGATCGAAACAAATATCTACTGAGTTACTCCCCACTGACCACATTTAATGTATAGTCGAAACCCTAACCATCACCCAAGGATCGACGACATCAAAATAGAGGTACAGAGATCAAGGGACCAAGATGATCAAAAATATCAAAGCAAACACAACTTGAGTTACATATGCCATCGACCTAGTTACCAAGGGGTGAGTCACCATAGAGAAGGGGACAAACCACGTGTCCATCGAATAAATCATTGCATTAACTATCAAATTCCAAACTATAGTCATTTCCAAATAATTCAAAATGCCATCATACATGCTTATCACCAAAAAGGTGAATTTTGAAATATGCTAAGGCTGACAACTATATACTATAGTACTCATTACAAAGGTGGCAGACTATTTAGTATGTTCATGGTAAATAATCAAAGGTGGCTGAGTATGGTAGTAACTATTACAAAGTGCCCCATGTGTATCTAAAACCTTGACAAGTATGCTAAGTCCACAAAGGTGGCCAAACCTAGTAAAGTAAAGGTGGTCCCCACGCCAAGGAGTTGAAGATGATCTATAGCATGTTATCCATGTGATCACTAGAAAATAGAATAAGTGTCAACATCAGAGACAAAGGTGGTCCCAATCAAGATTGATATTTGGATGAATTATTTTGCAAAGTATTGTAATTAATGTAATTTTTTTCTCACAAACAAGGACTTGTATTTTTGCATGGCTTTGAATAGGAAAAAATAGAGAAGAAGACAAAGTTGCATGTTCATAGAGAGAGAATTTCCTAGGAAGAAATTTTATTTTTAGCATATTATTTATCCTTCTCGTTCTTAAAAATGGAACAATCAACTTCAATTTCAACTGTATTGTAATTAAGGCTAATAATGCCTATTTGTAATTCCATATTCTACTTTTATTCCTTTATCTATTATTAAATGAAGGATAATAATAGGATGTAGGGGTGAGTATAAGCCTTAGGCTATTTTTAGGAAGAGGATGAATTTTATTTTTCTATATACTTTGTGTGCCATTGCAAAGCACAAAAAAACAACTGGAGGACTTTTTGGATATAGGAGTATCAAGAAATTTTGGCCATTTTAGCCTTCGAGTGTGAAGTACTTACTTCCTTTCCAATTATTTACTGATCTTGTCTATGTTTCCATTAGTCTTGTGAATGAAAATTCCTTGATCAATCACCTTACCCCGTTCTTGCAAATTCAGTATTTTCTACATGATATTACTCGCATGTTTAGCTTAACAAAGTATTGTTGTGATAATCTCCTCAATACCTCCAAGTATTTTTCCCTTAATTTTTGTAGAAGAACTGTTGATTCGTGCACCCAAAATCCTTCACATATCAATTGTGCATATACTTAGTCAAATTCCTCATATAGAGTTGGTGTATCACCTTATTTCTAGTTACTTTACTGATCGTCTTTTACCCCTAAACCCCATAATCAATTTAGGATATATCAACAAGGAACTGACCTTAATACTGGAAACTCACCTCAAAATAGGTATACTCAAAGACCTAGTGTGTTCCATTGTATTTACGAAAGAGAGAAAAAATGTTGCAACCTTAGAAAACTCGGTAGCCATCTCTATACATGTGGTGTGCTTTCGAGAGATAACAGTACTATCTCCAAGTTGTGGGAGTTTCTACTTGAGATATACCTCTATGTAAAGCTAGTTCTTACTCCTAAACTACCCGCCACAATCTACTCTAATGCGGGAAAAACTATCTAAGGGCAAGTGCACGAAGTTGTGGGGCCAAAAGCTGGACAAAAAACTGAAAGCAGACAATACACGTATGCCTTTTGCTAAACCACGTTCAAGTTTTAATTTTTTTGGCTCGGAAAACACTGAACCTATAACACATACATGTTTCAAAGAAGTCAAAACATGTACACGTTTAGATTAGTATGGACCATGTATATGTGTTTTGATGTTTTATACTTACAAAATTAAATGTTAAGTATAAGAAATAATAAATTATGGTCACTCTACACCTTATGGACGTGGTCTCATAGTTCCAACAGTTATAATCTATAAGATAGTCTTTCAAAATCTAATACAAGTACTTACTCATTTTCAGGATTTCAGAAACAACCTAAAACTTTCAAGGAATATATATTGTAGTCGTTCTTTGTTTTGGGAAATCATATAGTAATTTTTAAGGTTTTTGACCTTCTAAAATTGATTTTGTCCCTATCACTACTTGAATTGGTACTAATTTTTAAATTTTGTCAATAATTCACTTTAGTGACCATGAATTAACTCTCTAATGTTTGTCTACTTCTTAGTAAAAAGAGATCCTCACTTTGTAGATAGATGATTGTTCCCTTAATGGTATTCTTGTCCTATGACCAAAATGAGATGATTGTAATGTGCCTCGTCCTTAAGGTTTGATAACACTAATAGGTCTTGAATGAGTTATTACGAAAAGTACCAAGTTAATTACATCAAGTGAACTCAGATGATTGCTCATTCTTAGAAACATGGTGCTCCATATAAATATCATCCCCTCACCTTTCCTAGATCCAAAATAATACTTTAATAGAATCAAATTAATGATTCTCATACATGTTTTTTCTCATACGTATTTTATGGAGACAAACGATGCCTTAATACTTCACAAATAATGGTCCTTGATAACTTGGTGACATGACTAGCTCATTTTATCTTGTTCGAAGGGTGTTAAATTAGCTACAAAATGGCCAAAAACTCCATTTTAGGCCTTCAAAGAAAGTAGTCTCTCATCAAAACTAAATGAGTCGATTAATCACCTTAAACACTATTCCCTACACACGGTGAAACACGTTGAATGATCTTTTTAGGACTTTCCTTTGGGAGGGGGTTTATGATTTAGGTTTAGGGTTTAGGGCTCGGAGTTTAGGTTTTAGGGATAAGGGTTTAGGACTCAATGTTTATAATTTAAGGTTTAAGGTTAATTTTTAAGGCTCATAGTTCAAATTTTAGGGTTTAGGGTTTAGGGTTCGTGGCTTAGGGTTCATGGTTTGGAGTTTAGGGTATAGAGTTTAGCATTTAGAGTTCATGGTTAAGGGTTTAGGGTTTAGGGTTTAGGGCTCAAGGTTAAATATTTAGTGTTTAGGGTTTATAGCACAAGGTTCATGGCTTAGGGATAAGGGTTGAGGGTGGTTTAAGGTTTAGGGTTGATAGTTAAGGGTTGAGGTTTAGGGTTCTGTGGTTCGAGTTTTTAGGGTTTAGGGTCAAGGTCTATGTTTAAGGGTTCAAGGTTTAGGTTTTGCCTTAGGGCTTATGGCTTAGGGCCTAGGGTTCAAGGATTAGGGTTTAGGGTTTAGGGCTCAAGATTTAGGGTTTAGAGGTCGGGGTTTAGGGGTTAGGGTTTATGGTTGATTTTTTAGGGTTTAGGAATTAGGCTTTAGATTTTAGGGATTAGGGCTTAGGGTTTATGGTATAGGATTTAGGGTTTAGGGTTCAGTTTTAAGGTTTAGGGTTGAGGATTTAGGGTTTAGGGTTTAAGGTTTAGGAGTTAGGGTTTAAATTTTAAAGGTTAGGGTTTAGGTTTTAGGAAAAGTTTTCATCTTTTAGGGTTTTAGACTAAAGGTTTAAGGTATAGGGTTAGGGGTTAGGGTTTAGGGTTTAAGATTTAAGGCTTATGGATTTGGCTCATGGATTTAAGGCTCATGGAAATATATGAGGTTTAGGGGTTAGATCTTAAGGTTCTGGATTTAATGTTTAGGGTTTACGACTTAGGGATTAGGGCTCAGGGTTCAAGGTTTAGGGTTTAGGGTTAAGGGTTTAGGGTAAAGGGTTCGAGGTTTTAGAGTTCAGAGTTTAAGGTTTATTATTTTTGTTTTAGGGTTTAGGGTTTAGGTCTAAGGGTTAAGGGTTAAGGGTTAAGGGTTTAGGTCACATATTTAGGGTTTAGGGTTTAGTGTTTAGGGCTTAGGGCTTAGGGTTTAGGGTTTAGGGTTTATGATTTATTTTCTAGGGGTTTAGGGTTGAGGAACCTTTAGGATTTAACATTTAGGCCTTAAGGTTTAGGTTTTACGGTTTAGGGCTTAAGGCTTAGGGTTTAGGGTTTAGGGGTTAGGGTGCATGGTTTAGGGTTTACAACTCGGGGTTTGAGGTTCGGACTCATGGGTTTAAGGTTTATGGGTTAGTTGCGCAGGTTTATAGTTTAGGGGATAGAGCTCTGTGGCTCTAGATTTAGGGTTTAGCGCTCGGGTTTGAGGTTTAGGGTTTAGGTGTCAAGGATTAGGGTGTAGCGTTCAAGGATTAAGGTTTATGGTTTATGGTTTAGGAATTAGGATTTAGGGTTCATGGTTCATGGTTTATGGATTAAGGTTTAGGGTTCAGAGTTACTAGTTTAAGGTTTGGGGGTTAGAGCTTGGGGCTATGGATTTAGTATTTAGGTTTTAGGGCTTAGGGCTCAGTGGTTAGGGTCTAGGGTCAAGGGTTTATGGTTTAGGGTTATGGGTTTACGGTTTAGGTTTTAGGGTTTATTTTTTATTATTTAGGTTTTAGGATTTATTAATTTGGTTTTAAGGTTTAGGGTTTATAGTTTAGGGTTTAGGTCTCATGGTTGAGGGTTAAGGGTTTAGGTCACAAAGTTCAGGGTTCATCGACTTTGTAGGCAGAACATTCAAAGAGATTCATCACAATTTGATGTCTTTCATCTGTTGATATTTTGAAGGAGGGAAATGTCATATTCCTGAATTTCCAATCCTTCCAAAGACCCCAGTAGTCCTCAATCCTTGGATGTACAGGGAGACATTGTTACTTGGATTCCATTTATAATGATAGAGATATTTTTAAATTCATGTTATGACCTCTAAATCTATATTAATTTCAAGTTACTTGGAAATCACATCACACCCTTCACTAGGATTGATGACTACCCCTATATTTTTGTTCAGGGGATTTTGAAAACATCCATGGGTTTATAATATAGGGATTTATCAATAAATGGAAGGTCACTAAGTCGTAGGCCAGGTAACTCCCATTTAGTACTAAACAAAAAATATTTACTAGGTGATTGATAAACCCTTAGTGTTCTTAGCCATTCCCCCTTTTCTATGGTTATTTTGAACACTTCAGAAGTTTGGTCAAATTTACTATCCATTCCAAGTAGAACACTTGAACTTTATCTTTCTCCGGAGGAGAGGATACTACAGAAATTCAATTATGATCTTACACCTCTCGCATTATATTCTTTATGTTTCTTTTGTTTCCTTTAAGATTAATTTGTTTATTGTGATGGTTATTTTTTCCAACTTCCAATGGTTCATCCTAGCTTGCATAATACCATACATGGAAATATGAGAAATGTGATTTTTTTTTTCAGAGTGTGAATAAATTTACATTCAAGAGTGCAAGTATATGTGGGGAGAAACAAGTTTAGAAGAGATGTGTAATATATGTATTACAAGGCACACGGTAGATTTCATATCCATTTAGTTACTTGTCCCACCTCTCATAAACAAGGTAGTTCTATAAGAAAACACAATGATGGTTCTTGGCACGAGACTAGGAAATATTGACGAAATATGGTTTGGGGTTTAAGGATCACGGTTCAAGGTTTAAGGTTTAGGGCTTATGGTTCAGGGTTATGGTTTATGATTAAGTATTAGGGTTAAGAGTTTAGTGTTTATAGTTAGGATTTACGGTTCAAGGTTAAGGATTTATGGTTTAAGGTTTAGGGTTTAGGGTTTAGGGTTTTGGGTTAAGGATTTAGTTTTTAGGGATAAGGGTTTATGGTTTACGGTTTAGGTTTTAGGTTTTAGGGTTTAGGGTTTAGGGTTTAGGGTTCGGGGTTTAGGGTTAAGGATTTAATGTTTGGGGATTAAGGTTTAGGGTTTATGGTTTATTGCTCAGGGTTTAGGGTTTAGGGCTTAAGGCTCGGGGTTTAGGGCTCACGGGAAAGGGAAAAATGTTTAAGGTTTAGGTTTTAGGGTTTATGTTTTAGGTCAGGGATCATGGTTAAAGGTTTAGGGTTTAGGTTTTAGGGCTTAAGTTTTACATTTTAGTGTTTAGTTTTATGGCCTATGGTTTAGGGTTTTGATTGTAGAAGTTAAACGCTAAAAGCTTCGAGCTTAATGCTGAAATCCTATAAAATTTCTTATGTATCTTGACCATATTATACTTTAAAAAACTATCTCCTAAACCATGACTCATGGAGTGTGAGACTAATTCCATAAGGTGCAAAGTGACCCCAATTTCTTATATTTACATAAATAAATTTAAAGTATAATAAATAATAAAATATAAATAATAATAATAAAGTATCTACAAAACACGTACGGGTTATAACGCACACACGTTATGTAACGCATACACATTATAATGTGTATGTGTTTTGTATTTTCACTTTTTCTAAGACATGCCACAAGGCTTGGGATCCGGTTTGGATCCCCAAGCCTAAGGCATGGACCTATAAAAACATATCAAACAACGTGTTTTTGCAATAAAATGTAAAAATGTCACTTCCTCTATGATAAATCAAAATAAAACAATCGATCAATTTTTAAAAAATATACAATGACGTAGAGCAAAGTTTCTTCTTTCTAAAAATATAATTTTTAAATTTTCTGAATAATATAAGGTTTCCATATTATTTATTTTCTAACTATTCCTTTTTATAGCTATTTTTTGAAGTGTAAATATGTTTATCTTTCATGGAGTATCTTTTTTTCGGTTGATCAAAATTTAAAAAAAATTATACTAGCCCAAAGTAGGCATAATTCTATACATATTCAAAAATAATAATATAATTTTCAATATTTCTTGAGGTAGTTAGGGGGGGCATGGTCGAAGCTCCATTATTTTTCAAAGCATAAAATTTCTTTAATAGAAAAATCATAAATAAAAAATATTCGCTAAAAAAATATTAAAACAAATGGAGCCCAACATAGATGCTCGTAACTATCTTTCTACCAAAGGGTTTTCAATAATACTAAATGGTGCTAAAAAAATGGTGGGGGCATGAAATTCACTATATTATGTTTTTAACAAAAACATGAGCATCATTGGTAGTTTAGTTGTTTGACCCACTTAAAATTATCCGTTTACAATAAAATTTACTAGCTTAGAAACTAGAATAAAAATTTTGTGATTCATAGTTCTACAACATCTTCAAAATTTGAGTTTAACTATTTTGAAAAACTTGTACAAGTTGAAGTTTTTATTTTAGAAATATGCATCCACTTAAGACCCCCTTTTGGACCCCCAACTTGGTGCACTTACCCCTAAGCCTAATCTAATTTCCAAGGTACTAGGGAGAGAGAGTGTATGAAAACAAAGCCTACACTAAAGCGGTGATACACCAGAAATGGAGGGGTATGAGAATAGTCTTCCAATGTGTGAAAGGTATAAGAAAATAACAAACTAGAAGGGGTGATAACAATTCTCCACAATCTAGCAACTACATTCACAAAAATATTTCATGCACACACAATGATAATGAATCCTTGCAACAATATAAGATAGAAACAATATATATATATATATATATATATATATATATATATATTATATATATATATATATTGTTTCTATCTTATATTGTTGCAAGGATTTAGTATCATTGTGTGTGCATGAAATACTATTGTGAATGTATTGCTAGATTATGGAACGAGATCAAAGGGTAAAAGGAATGCAAAAATACACAAGAAGGGAAGAGAAATCCACAAACTTGTATCTATTACTTTCATTGATATGCACAGTTCAATCTATTACAGAATAAGGCTTGGATCACCATGTAAAGAGTCCACTACAAGGGCCTACAACACATTGGCTTCACAAAACAATTTTACAGAGTTTTTCTAGTAAAAAACTATCTCCTTTACAATGAGTCCAACACTCCAATTTACATATTTCTAAGAGGAGAGAGAGAGAGAGAGAGAGGGAAAATAAACATCTCAAACTTTATCTTTTAACCACTTAGAAGATGTAGTAAATGAAGTGAAATGATGTTCTGTTTCTTGTAAAATGCTTCCCATACTATCCCATGACTTGCAGAAATGAGAAATATCAGCCCATGCTTCATTGAATGCATCCCAACTACCAAATAAAACCTTGTTCTAAACTTGGCCATGTTTTCCTAAAAAACATCAATTATTTGTCATTAAATTATGAATTTCTTAATTTATATGCATTGTTCTTGGAAACACAGTTCCAACGGTACCAATTTTGTGTGTTTTCACTAAGAAATGCAAAATTTATGGCCATCTGAGTGCGGGTAGCTATTTTGGGTATGCCAGACATTTATGCCATTTAACGGGAATGAAAATTTAATTGACTGGAGCTTAATTTGTTTATTTTATTTTTATAAATACACCCTCGTTAAAATTAATAAATCCAATTTCTTTGGCGTAGAGGACATCGTGCTCATTCCAGAAAGTAAAATTTTGTGAAAATCTGAGCTCAAAGTCAATAGTTATGGCCATTTGAAGTTTGGGAGGCCCAAGCACTGAGTTTTCCTTTGTATGTAGGTATTTTGGCATTTGAGGGAACTCATTTCCCATGCATAATTTGACCTGTATCTGGGCCTCCTTTCTCTGTTTGTACCAATTCCCTCTTGGTGTGGTGATTTCAGCTTTTGGTTTCCCACTTGTCCGATGTTGGACCGGGATGTGAGGGCTATTGATCTCTGCTTTTGCCACACTAATCTGCTGATCATATTATTTGCCTTTGTGGGTCACATGCGTATTTATGTCCTAGGTGTTTTGTGGGTCGCATGGGAAAAAAATCCAATTTCTCTGCACAACAAAGGAATGCGGCCATTTCGGCAATGCTCGTCCCAGATGTCCCAATGTCCCGCACTGGTATGGGACATATTTTTCTGATTTTTCTGCACAACAAAGGAATGTGGCCATTTCAGGTTTTTGAGTCATAGTTGTCACACACGTACTTGGATCGAAAGGGACAAAAACTTCCACTTTTTCACACTACACTAAAAGAGGCCATTTTTGTGACTTTTTAAACTTTTTCTAACTTTTTGGATTTTTTATTTAGACAGGGAAGTTAGAGAAGAGCCAAAGGGACCCCCAAGACATTATTTTTTTCCTCAAACCAATTATTCTTTCTCAAACCGGAAGAAATTATGTAGGTTATCCAAATTTACCTTGAGGGGTAAATTTGGGATAACAATCTCTTTAGATCCCGGTAGATTAGGATGTGACTATTTCTATGTAAGATCATCTAATTGATTTGAATATTGCTTATCCAAGTTCAAATGGGGGCTAAATATAAGATATTATAGTAATGAATTGTTCGACCAAGCATATTTTTAGTTACGTTTAGAATGTGCGTAGTCATCCAAGATATGTCTTTTTGATATGACCTTCAACATGTAAGGGCTAAATCCTCATAATAAGTCCTCTGGACCCAATGTTTGTCACCTATCTATAAGTTAATTTTTGCTAGAAGTGATTCGGAAATATCTATATCAACTTGAATCTTGCATAAGTAGTATGAGTTTGACCCGTGGTTTTATCATCTTCTTTCATAGAAGAACCTAAGGTATCTCCAATAGCAAAAAGATAATATTTATTCCATAGCTGCAAAGGGACAGGGTAAACGAATCTAGATCAGAAGGGTATCAAAGGAATATTTTAAGAGGATAAAAGGATATGTACCATTGCTTGATCATGAGATAATTTTCACCCCAAACCAAGTATTTATCAAATATTAGTTCCCTATCCTCATGGGTTTCAAAAACAGTAATAAAATAGGCTTTAGCATAGGGGTAGAGTTCAATCTTACCCTTAATAACTTGACTTGAACACTATGAGATCTATTCATGGAGTTTTGATAGCTTGGGTGATAAATTTTGAAATATACAAATGAGGCCAAGTTGTGCAAAATTCTTGTCCTCCTTTAGCTCCATTTGTAGTAGATCCTCATGTATTTTAAGAACTCGGGTATTCTTAGTTTTTTTAGAAGTGTTTTAGCTAGTCTTGTTTTATCTTTGTGGTTGGAGACATCTGCGGTGAAGGATTTGGAGGAACCTCCATTCCCTAGCCTCATTACCTCACTTCCCTTCCTCCCTTGATGAGATGAATAGCTCTCCCTTGCAACAACAACCTTCTTCTTGTCATTCCCTAGATCTTTGTTAGTCTTACCGACTCCATTAGTGGAGCCTCCATGCGCTATGTTAGGATTTTTGTTTTATTTTTCACCATTGTTCACAAGAAACACTAGTTCGAGTGCCTCCTCCTTTGTCCCTATTTTCCAAAAAATCAAGGTCAATCCAGGATAATTCATTTTATCTTTTCTATCCCTACATACCACTACTTCTATGGCCCCATCAGCACGCAGACCATGGCCATAATCAGAAGAGCCAAATCCACAATTGAGTGGGCCTCCTTGTCACTAGTTTTTCTAGGAAAGATCTTTGAGAGGATTGTTTTGGACTTCGAAAATCCTATCCAACCAATCCTTCCACAGTCCTAGTCAACTATGATCCAATGCCACTACCATTAACATCGTGAGTAGGGTTAGTTCTTGAGAAAGATCTCTTAGAGTTCAGGGAGACCATTTGAAAGGGATTTCCTAATCCTAACTCTTCTTTTTCCTTTATTCTGACTAATTATTTAGTTAACTAGGGTGAACCTTCATAATTTTATATATTGGTATAATAGTGAGATAATTCTTTAAAATTAATCTTTGTTATAAGATTGACAGAAAATGGTTTGGCATTCATAGTATGAATTGTGAAGGTTCCATGAAAACTTTTAGAACATTTTCTAACTTTAATAAGTAATCATGGAGTTAGTGCACTTATCATCTCGCATGTTTATAATAGTAATTAGTGCATAAGAAGTTTAATATTTAACTGATAGATGTTGTATTGACACTCTGCATGTAGTTGATCATGGTTTTCTTATAATACACTCAAATATTGGTTCCTTGATAAAATAGCTATGATCAACCCTTCCTCTTCTCAAGGTAAAATATGTTTCCTCTAGGTTACTTGTACATCTTTGTTGTACTCGAGTCAGAAAATCTTGTAAGAGGGAAATTGGTTACGCCATTGGAGGGTGCTATAAGTCCATGTGAATTATAAGTGTGCTTAGTTATCTTATTTTTCCAATTAAAAAAAAGCATTCCCTACCTTCCATGGCCATGAACAAATCCTATCCTTCCAAAATAAATCACTTTCAACTCTTGAAAATGATAGTGGTGGGTTATAGGTGTTGTGATAAAAAGTTTATATTCATATAAATTTGAGCACAAGAAATAATGGGTGAAGAGTTAAATGTTATGGGAATTTGGTCTTGCAAAATAATTAATAAATGACAACCTTTTGGTGTGAATCCTTCATGACATCATAATACCATTTATACCCTATTGCCCTCCCATGGAGGTTCATGTTTCATTTTTATCAAGATGAATGAGTCTTAAGACCTCTTAACTGAGGATTTCAGTGGATGAAACATCGATGTATATTTCCTACCAATTGGAATGGTGCCCTAAGGAAACCTTATATTGTTATATGCATATTTTATTTCTATATTATATTATGCCTCATAATACTTAGGTTCTTGAATATTAATGAAAATTCTTTCTTATGTGGAACTTTTCCCCTTAGAGATAATAAATCTCTAAATGGGAAACCAATGAGCTGTCACTTCGCACTCGTCTTTTAAGAAATGTTAATGGGAGACTTAAGTAATGAATGTAAAGTTGGAAATAATACAATTTAAAGATAAGAACCTTAGAAATGTATGGTATCTTAGAGCACAAGACATCTCATTGTTATCAAGGAAATAAACTTATAATGTGATTGTAATACAAATAAAACAAAAGGAAATTAGTCTTGATGTGCTAATGCAGAGATGGTGAAACTTATAAATTATAAATGATGGGTGATGGTTTAATTATTGTTATAAGTGGAAAAACACACTTTTTTAACACAAGGAATTATAAGGAAAAATATAAATCTTGAGACATGTGTGAATGATTTTTAATAAATCAAGATTTTTTTCTTGTAGTCCTCTTTGCTTGTGTTAGAGTACGCTTGTGTGAGTATTAAGGGTTGTCTATTTTGTGCTTATGTTCATAGATGATATTTTTATTTACTCACGTATGTGTGAGGAGCATGAGCAACACCTTCAATAGCTACTATAGTGTCTTCGAGAGTAGCTTCCATACAGAACCTGTAGAAGTGTGCATTTTTCTAGTTAGAGGTATAATATTTAGGTGACATTATTTATGAGGAAGATATCAAAGTCAATCCTTACAACATTATATGTATCATAGATTGTCCAATTCCAACCGATGTGATAGAGGTGCGCAACTTCATGGGATTTTCAGGTTATTATAAGAGGTTTGTTGAGGTCTTCTAGAATATTGCACATTCCATCACTTCCCTTCAATGGAAAGGGAAGAAAAGTTTTTTCAGATAGATTTGATTATGCCTTCAAGAAACTGAAGGAATGCCTTACGAATGCACCTATTCTAGCAATGCTAGATCCTTAGAGAGATTTCTTGGTATGCTCGGATGCTTCTTTCAAAGGGATAGAAGGTGTATTGGTGCGGGATGGCCATGTAGTATCTTTTGAGTATCACAAACTTAAGGATTATGAGATAAACTATCCAACTCATGACCTTAATTTTATCATAGTTGTGCCTTCTTTGGTGTGATGGAAACATTTTATTTTAGGTAGGAGGTTTATTCTCGAGATAGATCACTTGAGTCTTCAACATCTCTTCACACAACCTAATCTCAATGCCCATCAACGATGTTAGATGGAGCTTCTTTGTGAGTATGATATGGAGATAGAGCATATAAGGGGAAGGATAATGTGGTTTCGAAACCTTAATTTGATGGAGGCATTTGGTTATGGTGAAATCAATTGGTAGAAACTTAAGGACCAAGATCTTATAGCAGCTTCCACATGATAGCTTCTACCTTTTAGTTAGAGCAAAGATCGAGTCTCGAGACCCCTTGAAGGGAAGTATGAGGGATTTTCATTAGATTCATATGGGATTCTTAGACATAGGGCTTAGATTTACATACGTATAAATTTAGGTTTTAGACAAGATATTTTGTGAGAGACTCATAGTGCACCCTATTCAACCCACCCAAGGGTGAAGAATATGCACATCACTTTGACACAATTGTATCATTGGAGAGGTCTTTAGAGATATATGGCTTGTTTTGTGTCTCAATGTCTAGAGTGTCATAGGGTGAAGGATGAGCATCAACATCCAGCTAGAATTCTTTACCTGCATGTTATACTGAAGTGGAAATGGGATACCATTTCCATGGATTTTATAGTAGGGCTACCTAGATTGAGATACCACCATGATGCGATCATTGTAACGGTGGATAGATTTGACGAAAGTGGTCTATGCTTCTCAGTGAAGACCACCTATATATCTAGTGTAGTGGAACAAGTATATCGGATTAGATTGCTAGATTACACGACATTCGCGGAATATTATTTATGATTATGATCCATTATACACCTCTTATTTTTGGACTACCATGCATCATGCCCTTGGGAAAAACATTAATTTTAGTATAGCATATCATCCAAAGCCAGATGGATAGAATAAGTGAGTGAATCAAATTTTTAGAGGAAATGGTTCAGATTTATATTGTGGATCATCCATCGAGATGGGAGGAGTATTTATACTTGGTTGAGTTTTCCTAGAACTAAAAATTCACAGTTCTATTGGTATGAATCCATTTCAGGCACTATATGGTAGGGAGTGTATGACACCGCTGAGATGGGATAGGTTATATCTTGTGCTAGCTTTATTATGTGATATGTAGTAGGAAGTTGTCATGATTAGAAAGAGATTGGAGGAGGCTCAGGATAGGTAGAATAAGTATGTACATATAAGGAGGAAAGACCACAATTTTTATATTGGCACAAATGTGTTTCTTCATGTCAAGAATCTTAAGATCCCTATCTATTACGAAAAATTATCTAAGAATTCTCATAGATTCATAGGGCCCTTTGAGATCTTAGAGGAGATCGGTCCCTTAGCCTACCATCTAGCTTTTTCGCCCATTGTGTCTCTCATCCATGATGTTTTTCATGTTTATGTTCTTAAGAGATACATTCTAGATCCTTCTCATGTATTGGATTGGAATACATTTTAGGTGCAGGAGTAGGGACAAGTGATGGTGGAGCTCATGCACATTTTAGAGCACAAGACACTAGGCCTTCGAGGCCGAGAAATTGACCAAGTTCACGTCAAGTGGGATCGATAGGATGAGACAAAAACTATTTGGGAGGATGCCACACCTTTGAGAATGCCATTACCAATAATGTTCCATTGACTTCCAAGAGGAATTTGAGTCTAAGGGGATGAGCATGTAGTGCCCACTCCTCTTCGACACTTATTACACACTAATTTTTTATTTATCATGGACTATTGACATGGACCTTATTGTGTTGTTTTGGATTAACATGATGTAGATGGTAGAGATATTCTGACTATCGATATGTTTTGATTCATATTATGGATTGTATGGATTTTAGAGGCATGATAAACATTTTGAATTCTCTTTGTATTGACCATGTTTTGGTGTTCGAACTAATCTTGTGATCTTACTGATATTGATGTAATGGTAGAATTTAATTCTTTATAAAATTGTAAACGAATGATAAAATTACTCAACTTTGATGTTTGTTTTTGTGATATGATGATGTTCTTCATGGATGTACATATATTTTATTATTGATATATTTAATGTGGCCATGAGGCCAAAGGAGGTATTGTTTGATTTTGCAGGTGATTGTATCACAACAAACAAAGTGAGCTAGGAGACCAACCGTAGAAGAATATCTTTCAAGTTACAACATTGGTCACAATGGAAAGCGTGTTATGTTATTGTTGTATGTGGTTAGGATGTTAGGAGGTTCCCATGGGGGGAATAACCTCAAATAGTGACCATGGGATATGTTTTGTTATTTTCACTTTTATTTTGATTAATTTGTGTGTATGTATTTTATTATTGCAATGTATTTCACTTTTGTTTTGTTGATTAAATGTACCCTTATTAGTAATTAAGTATGTTAATTAAGTTTATTTTTGATGTGACCATAAGGGGGCATTTATTTGGGTAGATAGTCCTTTTGATCTTGTGATTTGAAGTTGGATTTAATTATTTTACTTGGTGTGTACTCAACCCATCTCCCCAAACTCGAAATTTGACTTTCAAGCCAATTTTGGAGGCTTGTGGGACAAGTTAAGCTTTTCCCACACCTCTTAAATTCATCTACCAACTATACCTATGGGGTAAGGGGTTAAAATTAGGCCCCATTATGTGATTTGGATGGTAAAAGGTGGATTTATTGCACTTTTTCTTACATGAGTTTTAATGGTGTCCTTTTGAGGTATGGAGTATGGATTAGTGTGTGTAAGAGGCTTGTCATATCCTCAACCACCTAATTACTAACCTTGGGTTTGATGTTTGACTTGGGGGATGTGGAGTTGAGGAGAAGTGATGTGGCATCCTAAATGGAGCCACCTCACCCTCCTCTTTTCATTTTTCTATTTATTCTTGTTTATTTGATGTCTTGGGGTTACTCATTTGGATTGACACACTTGTTCTTTATGGAATTTTCTTGGAGTTTTTACTTGGAGATTTTGGAGATTTCTTTGGGAAGACTTGCTTGGTTTTTTAAGACGAAAAATATTTTTGAAGATTTTGGAAGCTTGTGATGGCAAGGTAGGGCCTTTGCCTTTGTTTTTCATTTACTTTTTTATGTGTGTGTACAAAGAAAATGGTTATATGGTTGTGATTTGTTTTGGGTTGGGTAGATTTTGGCCTTAAGCAAAGGTGTAGGAGATGGAAAATGGGACCATTTTGGGAGGGAAAAGGAAATTGTGTTGCATAGTGGAGGGAAAAGGAAAATTTTGTTACATAGTGGAGGGAGTATGAGTGGGAGTTCCACCTTTGGGGAGAGAAAAGGGTAAACTTGTTATACTTTTGTATTTACATTAGGAGGGAAAAGGGATGTGTTGAGAAGTTTTTGTGCATTTGGAGGCTTGTTGGGTGGAACTCCTATCTCATTTGGGAGTTACAAGGAGATGGTTCCCATTTTTTTATTCTCCCTTTGGCTTGATCTATAAGCCTATGTGTTGAAATGTATGCATTGTGTTATGGTATTTTGGTGTTGAATGTATTGCTTGAAATGTTGGTATGTGTGTTGTAATGTGGAAGAAAATTTGTAGTTTCCATTGGTTGCAAAAATTGTTTATTCTACTATGGTTGGGGCTCGAGGGGCCAATGAGGAGAATGAATTCTTCTCCTCATTGGAATAAAGGTTGGGAGGTGAGTGTTGCCTACAACCCCTTTTTTAGTGATTTTAAGAAAAAGAGAAGCTATGGAGTTGAAGATTGGAGGAGTTACCCTTATTTGGAGTCAAAGAGATCACCCTTGTAATGATTTTTCCTTTGTTGTAAAGTGAAAGATTCAATCTTTTATTTTTGGGAACATTCTTGTAAACTTATTTTGTTCAAATTGATGAAAGGAGGAACTACTATGTTGTAAAAGAATGAACTAATATTCTTGAGAAAATATTGTATTGTTATCTAGTTATAATTGAAATATTGTAATGGTTTGAAAGGACTTGAAAGTTGTATTCAAATGGGAAATGTATTTCTTTCAAAAATTGGAAAAAAATTAGGGTTGCTTGTGTTTTCCTTTGGTGGAATGGTTCTGTTTGTAATAAAAGAATGAAAGAAAGCTATACTTGATTTTCCTTGTTGGAATAGATAGCATTCTTTTTGTGGAAAGAAAAGAGACACTCTCATTTAGATAATAAGACTTAGTATATCAAAAATTTGGAATATATTGGCATGTCACTACCCTTGTATGCAAAATATGAAGATGTTGGAATGCAATAGGCTAAACTAAAGTAGGAAAAAATGAATCGTTGTAATTGGGATGGTATATGTATTTTCTTGAGTATCTTATTGCTGGTTTAAAATGAAGAAATGACATCAACCTATCAACTAGTGAATGTAGGCACCTTAAATAAATTTAATATTATCATAGAAATCAACTAAAGTAGAAAACATGCTGGAAAATACACTAGATTAAGGTCCTATTTTCTAGAACTCGAACCACGACCCTCTTTAGAGTAGTATTTTTAGAACTACCTCTCAATGCAGAGAAGTGGTTGATGAACCACCTACCAGGCGGGGCGGCGATCACAGACCACCGAAGCTGCTCATGGTGGTGGTTTCGTCACTTTTGAAAGAAAAACAAAATTATCAAAAATGTGAATCATGGACGAATTTATTGAGAACCAGAGCTTTAAAATTATAATATGAAACTACCAGCAACTAGTAAATGAAAAAATTTATTCGTTGGATCATTTAAACCCATGTTTGGGAACTCAACATGTAAATAGAAAATTGTTTGAAAAAGGAAAAAGAAGAGAAATGTATAGGTTCAAATCTGTAATATATAGCAAAAAATGAAATATTTTTTATTAACAAACTATGAGTACAAGATTTGTGAGTATACATACAATGGTGCACTAAATGCAACCATATCCAAATGAAAATCCAGATTTTACACTCCAAATTAAAGAATATAATGTCTAGAACTAAGAAATACATTGGAATCCTCATGGAATTAACCCTAGACCCACAAAGGGTTGTTCCTACCATGTTTAACAAACTAAACAAATGAAATGAAACAAAAAGATGAGAAATGATCTCCATGGGAACCTTTCCAAGATTATATGGCCTCCATGCTTCCAAAACCCTACAAAACAAAAATTAGATAAAATTAAGTCATAAGTGTATAAGAAAGAAGCCTCAAGGATTTTTAGGGTATTCCTAATCTAAGGGCCCAAAATGACTTAATCTAATGGATGATATTTCACCCTATAATTTTAAGTGATGTGATTTTTGTGGGAATGAAAAATTAATTAAAAGGTAGGGGTAATGGGTTGAATGGGGCCACTTAAGGGTTAGGGTAAATTGTGACCTTAGTCTTAGGTTATTAAGTAAATAAATGACATTGGAATTATAAGGATAAATTAATTAATTTTGAAAAGAGTAACTTGGATAATGAATTAAAAAGGGGTAATTATTGGAATTTAAATTTATAGTTAGATGATCTAGTGTGGGGCATTGTCATTAAGTTATTATGAAAGTAAGAACCAAACTAACCTAGGAATATTGACCTAGTTGATATCTTAAATAAGGTGAATTAACGGAAACCCTAGTAGAGGGTTTTAAACTTGAAATGGTTTGGAAGGGATTATAATATTTAATTATTAATTGAGTTTCAATAACCTTGTTGAGATGTGGAACTTATTAAATGAGAAATATTTAACATCTTGTTGCAACCTTCCTTAAACAAAAAAATCTATTATGTAATTTTTCTTATTAACTAATGGGGATTATCTATGTTGTTGTTCGTGTGGGAAATGTGGGCATTAAATTGATGCACATATTTGATCAAATGAATCTAGTCATACCAATTGTGGTTAGGTCTAGAGTAATCGGATCTCCAATGGATTTAAAATTCCTTCCAACACATTAACCTCCCAAAACTCAAGAGGCATCTGGTAGCCTTAACCAAATAGGGCACGCATTAGGAATGTTTGTTTCAAAACCACATTTCCATCTAGCTCTAGAAAGATTGGTTCTCCAAAGACCCAAGGCCAACCCCGCATGACCTAGATAAGATCCTATTCAAGAGAGAAAACAGCAGAAAGATTTCGTTAGATAAGGAAAAGGTATTGACATGTCCCAAGATGTTCCACTTCTACTTGGTCTAGCTCCTAACTTGATCTATAGTCGGTCGTATTCTAGAAAAATTTCCCATCGGTGCAAAAGTGTATCTTTCTGAGCTCTTTAGATCAATGAATCTCATACTTTCAACTACGGAGTTTCATGTATCCAATCAAGGTTGAGTTTTAACCAGACCTCCTTTGGTTGAGTTTTGAATAAATTTGAATGCCATGAGCTCCTTGTGTTTTATCTTTGCCTCACATTTTCTTGTCTATCAGTTTCCTTCTCTATGTTGTTTGTGCTGGATCATTACTTGTGCATGAGTTCTTTCCCTCCATTTGGATCCTTACATTATCTTAGCTTATTTAATTTTCTCTATTTTTCATCTCATTTGAATTAAAAAATAAATAGAACTCCTTATTCCAAATAGGATTTGAGAAGTTTCTATTTACATATATAGATTAACCCATACATATATATCGGGTCATATATGTATATGTATTATTAGTTATAAAAGATAAAATGGGGTTTATTATCATGTATATGTTATTTTTTTATAAAAATAGAGGATCCAATTTAAATAATCTATGTATCAAAATAATAAAGAATATTTTTTTATGCATGTGTGTGTGTGTGTGTGTTTGTATAGTTGTGTGTGTGTGTACACAGGAACAAAAATATGTTTGTGTGTGTCTTCTCTATTTTAAAAACATGTGAAATTTTTAATATATAATGTCATTTTATTATAAAAATAGTATTCGAATATTTGTAGCATAGTCGTAACCCCCAAACCCTTGCTTATGGTAAGAATCCACAACTTCCCTATTTGATGCTTATGACGTGCACGCTACACTCTATACATGCATACTCCTTTTAAATATTGTTCCCATTATACATGTCCTTTGGCCTCTTCTAGTACTACCACACATAGAAAAATACCTACATGTGGTTGCATCCTTTCAATGTAAATTTTAATTTTTTTTTTTTTGTGTGTGAATATAACGATATACAAAAATGTGTGTGTGTGTGTGTGTGTGTGTGTGTGTGTGTGTGTGTGTGTGTGTGTTGTGTGTGTATGTACGTGTGTGTGTACGTGTGTGTGTACGTGTGTGTGTGTGTGTGTGTGTGTGTGTGTGTGTGTGTGTGTGTGTGTGTGTGTGTGTGTGTGTGTGTGTGTGTGTGTGTGTGTGTGTGTATTTAAAATATATACACTTCTCTCCTTAATAAACCCTAATGAGGGTATCTTGAAAAAAATAAAAATAAAGAGAAGTAAATAATTATGTGCCTCCATGGAATATCCTCCTCAACCTACAACTAAAAACAAGAGAGAATGAGAGGAAAAAGGTATGAAAAGAATTGTATTATACATTTTATAATGATTTAAGGATTTTCAGAACCCTAGAGACCAAGGGTGGATATCCCTTAGATCTAAGTAGGCTAATTCAACCCTAGGATTTTCCACTTTCCCAACTAGGGAAACTTGGTTGAGTTTTTTTGGTGAGCAAGTGGGCTCACCCATTCCTTATTTAAAATTTGAATGATAGTAATGTTTTTTAATCTACTTATATGTATTTGGGTACAAGAGGCATGGGTCATTTTAGATGGGAAAAATGTGTCGCATGCCCATTTAAATAACCAATAGTTAATTATTCTCTCACCTTGTTAAATCATACCCCTTGCTAGGGAATATTTGAATAAACCTAATTAACATTAAGGATAAAAATAATTTTAAGGTTATTATTATCCCGACAATAAGTTTCTCTGGATTCAAATATCATATCTAATACCCCCTTGGTTAATATAATTACTTGGTAATTAATAATTATTTAAATCATTGACTTGTAACAATTTGTATGACTATATTTGGATCACCTGCAAGATGTGTTAGTAGTGATGGCAATGTCCAAATCGATGCTACTAAATAAATGGGGCTACGCTACCATTGAAAAGCGTAGCACAATCATGGGTTATTTTGATGAATGAAGTGGGTAAACTTCCTTATTTGAATGTATAATCAACATGCAAACACAAATAGAATTTTTTTAGTAACTTTATAGTGGCTATGGGACCTATTTTTTCATATCCCTAACCATTTAATGACATAAAAAGACATTTTATTGAATAAAAAATGACTTAAAAGTCCATGAAAATGAATGTTATACCTGACTCAATTACAAAGCTATTGTAGGTGTGATTCACCAAAAATTTCACAAAATTTACTTGCCATTCGTGGGTGCCAATGGATTTTATTTTGAAATTTCACCAAAACATTAATCTTCTAAGTTACACTAGTACTTTTTGATCCACCTTCACCATTTTATAACCTTCAATACCAAAATATGCTAGAAAAGAAACAAAAACTCAAGTATGGGCTCAAGTGGAAAAAGAGTCAAGAAGAGATAATAAAAATGAAACGATGGGGGTGAGATGTATATTATAGTATTTGAGTGCATAGAATATTGTGGCACATATGGGTCAAATATGCATGGATGGGTAAGATGATAAAGGTTCATAGTACATTGGGTACACAAATGGATAGCTTTGGTGGAAAAAATTAAATATGAGTAGGTGAGGGTTAGTAAATGAATGATGAGGTGTATTAATTAAGAAAAAATTTCATCCTATAGATGCATTCCCTCTTAAACATTTTACAACTTGTTATGAATACCATAGGGAATAATTTTTTTTTTCATTTTCCAATGTCTACTTCATAATATATTTCATTTCCTCCATCAAAGCACTAGTATTTCTAAATCCCTTAGCAAAACAAGGGATTTGAATATCATGTCAAAAAAAAAAAAAAAGACAATAAAATAATAATTCACAAAGTAAAAAAAAAGAGCAATATCATCAAACTCTCTCTCATGGCTATTTCCATTATACAATGGGAGCTATGGATTCCTAGAATGCATGAAATTAATATTACAACTAAGATCAAATATATCTCCACCAAGGCTATAGACATGTTACTAAGAGTGGATTAATACATAGCTTATAATTTTCTTCCACTCCATCTATCACCAATCACCTATTTCATTCACACCTACATATTGGTTTATGTTTTCACTCATGATCTTACGGATTTTAACTTCAATTAGTAATTAAATTTCAAAACACACACACACATGTGCATGTGTGCACACTAGATATCAACATGATAAATGGATAATACGTCACCATATGATGTTCAACTATTTTTAACATCCCGTTTTCTCTCACTCATTATATCATGACTTATGTCTTATAGTTCATCATATTTTGACTAATAATCTTGTCTCAAACTATATCTATACACATACAAGACTCATACTCATACACCTACATATAAATTTCACTCTATCAATGATACCATTTCCTTCACATTCTTACAATGTACCTCATTTAGAATGAGCATCCATGGGAATTCACCGACTTTTGTAGACTTTTGCATAACGAAATTTTTTATGTCATTTACCTTACAATATGTTAGTACCTAATTTTTTTCTCCTTTTCAGTCGAGAAACATCAAAGATATGGCATGAAGCTTGAAGATAGATGGATCATGGTGTGTTTTTTTGTATCCAGGATATGATCTAAGCTGGAACTTGGATTTATGGAGAGATGGATAGCATTCAAGTAGGACTTGATCTTGTCATAACTGTTTTAGGTTGTGACTTTTAACCAAGGTAAGAGAACCTATTTTGTAACCCTCAAATGGTGAAGGAGATGAAGATATCCCTCAACCTATACAAATAGTATGAAGAGGCCTTGGGAAAATATGATCAACACTCCAAATCTAACTTTCACAATTTTTCACTCCCATATTATGGAGATACTTTCAATGCAAGGCAAGGGTTCTTGAAGGCATTTTGAAATCCTCGATCTATTCTACATACTTTAGTAAAGGGATTTTAATTTTCTCGTGGGTATACGGAGTCAAAAAAGGGTTAAAAAAGGGTAGGATTAGTTGTTTTGAATGATTTTTAGTGGAAGTTTAGATAAGAAAAACCAAGGTCTACTAGACTCTTTGAGGATTTCAACAAAATATGGAGAAACTTAACAACAAAAAGTATCAAAATGGTCAATCATCCGTTGAACTAGGATATGTGCATCAAATGGAGGCCCTAAATCTACACTTTTCCACACAATATTTGATCATCTATCACAGAATATTGAGTTAAAATGAACCAATGAAACATTTATAAATCACTATTTAATCATGACCTAAGGTGCACTCAAAGTTTTACAAACAATCTCGAAGTCGGGAAGGTAAAGTGATTTTAAATTTGTTTATCTCTTTATGAAATGAAAGCTCTTCTAAATGTGAGATTGCAAATACCACTAAACTATCACAATAAATGAGGCCATGTGTGATCAAGAGAGATTTTAAACATAAGAAACAAAAATTTGAAATGCATTCTCAAATGTCAAAGCATTCACAAATTTTTCCCAAAGACAACAGAATAACTCAAAAATGATCATATTTATTAGTAGGGAATATTTTGAAAACAATCTCAGAGCTTGTTAATGGGTATACATGTGCAACTAATCTTGAACATGATTTGAAATATGATACTGAGAGAGAGAGTTACATGAGTTTCTCAATTGGTCACTCGAGAGAATGGGCTTCTTCCTAGATTTTCTCATGAAATTTATAGTTTTCAGAATTTTTAAACTCTTTCAACCCTTTGCATGAAAAATTCATGTAATATATAGCATTCAATCTCCTTCGATCCTTCTTTCCCAAGAAAAGAATATGCCAAAGGATCAAATTTGTTACAAAAATTTCTCATGATTCGTAGATAGGGACGTTTAACAGAACACGTCCAAAAGTTACCAATTATCTCAAAAAGAGATAAATCATTACAAAATTCGCATCATTATCCATTGTGGAGGCATGTTTTTCATCTTCAAAGCATGCATACCCCTTCCTTTCATTATTTCATCCTTATCCCTCCAAAATTTAACTCTCCAACTTTTGGATCTGATATTTCACATTTTTGGATGAGTTAGGGAAAAAATTCATTTCAAAAACATCTACGATTTTCAAATCGATCCTCAAAAACAATTGCATTGGTCCTTACAGCACAAATGACACGAATTATTCAAAAATTTGATGAAAATTGATGCAAAAATGCATCTCTATATTTCTTGTTGTGTTAGGGCAAAAAATGGTGGCGAGAAAAAAACAATGCACAACTACCGTTGATTTTACATTCAACTCTAAATCTACACCCTTCACATGAAGAAAAACAATTGGAGATGGGCTTAGGAGCTTCATTTTATCTTTTAAATTTTTTCAACAAAAATTTGAAAAATTTGATATTTTTCCCGCACCTCCACCTCATGAAAACAGTCCTAACACATGTCTCGAAGTGGGCCCCATTTGAATCGTGGGTGATTCTACACATTTCCACCTTTTTGGAAAAAAATAAATTTTTCCAAATTATCCCCATGGGCCCACACCTCCGATTGTGTCCCAAACATGTGTCGGTCACTTATAAGCTACGGGCTTGTTCTCCTCCTTT
Organism: Taxus wallichiana var. yunnanensis; assembly: GCA_018340775.1. Classification (NCBI taxonomy): domain Eukaryota; kingdom Viridiplantae; phylum Streptophyta; class Pinopsida; order Cupressales; family Taxaceae; genus Taxus; species Taxus wallichiana. The sequence goes on along the minus strand of CM031243.1, from coordinate 306,850,460 downwards.
TAATTTCATACATTTATGCCAAAAATGGGAAAAATATCAATTTTCTGTGAGGCCCGAAAATTTGCCTCGACCCTACCATGTGTCCCTTTGTGATTCGTTGCGGGGTTTGGATGATTCCTGCATTTTCATATCTTTTGTCAAAAAAGAAAAAATATCTAAATCTTCTCATCAATCTGCATCTCCCTCCACCCGGATCCTACCACGTGTCCACATGTGATTCATCTGCGGAGTTCGGGATTGTTTTGTGACTTTAATCTTTTAATCAAATAAAGTCAAAAAACTACAAAAGAACCTGACCACCCACAATTCTATCCTTGGCTTTGAAGCTGCCATGTGTTCCATTCTGATTCGTTCAAGCCCTAGACATTTTCTTTTCTCTTTAACTCTTTTTCCAAAATGCCTTAAGGCAAAAAAATACCCACTGCTTCTCATCCAATAAAAAGAGGACACATCAACAACATTAGAACCAATCAGAGTAAAGCGGAGCCATGGGACCAAATTCACGATTTTGCCAAAAAAGTAAAAAGTGATAAGTTAAAAAAAAATTCTGCCATCCCTTGACCAATTAGAACAAGCCACATTTTTGATAAATCTTTGAAGAAGAAATTGATGGGAAAATGATGCCCGTCTGACCAACAAAACATAGAAAATGCCAGGGATGCCTTAGAATTTGATTTTTTCGCTAAGGATGACAAATTTCTCAAAATTGAACCAATAGAAACACGTTTTGACAACATTTTTATCATGGAATTGGAAATTCAATGGCATACAAGTGAAAATCGATCAATTTTAAACTTTCACGATAGGGCAAAAAGGAAAAATAGTAGAGCCCGCAGATTTTAGAAAAAATAGGGCACACATGTAGATTTCTTTCAAATTTGGGAAAAACAACAAGTTTGTGAGCATTTCAAGCCCTTCAACTGGAGGGAAAAGTTGCGAGACCAAGTAATTTGAGAGAAAAAAGTTTCAGAGCACATAGAATGATGGAAAAATTTAGGGAAAATGGTGCAAGCTCAAAAATGGCACCAACATCAGCTCGTTCTCGAGGATGGGCTCTTTCATGAGTGCCACAATAAAAAAGAAGCAAACCAAGTGCCAAAAATAACAATTGGGCAAAAAATTCCAAAATGTAGGGCGGAAAAACTAGACCAATCGACAAAAATGGTCGCCTAGAATAGGGCAAACCAAAAACTGATAAAAACAACAAAAACAGAGCCAAAAAAGAAATACTTTACACTATACAAGTGGTGCATACCTCAAATTTTGGGATTAATCCAGAAATGCTTTAGATGTCTGCCCATTAATAAGCGGTTCAAGCAATTCCCCATATAATTCCTTGAGAAAAAATATATTTTCACCAATTCTAATATCAATGGAGTAAGGGCCCATCCATAATGCATCACATTTACCATGTTTTCCCTTATCTTCATGCCTACTATCCCACAAAAAAATAGATCTCCAACATTAAAGGCCATAGGAGTGTCCTTCTTAGCAAACAACCTCTTCAACTTCTCTCTAAATCGACATGCCTTTGGTGGGGATGCTCGCTTTCTTCATCCAACTCAACAATCTGATTAATCCTTGATTCATATGGACTGACCTCTTTATCTTTAAGTTTTTGAACCAAATAAAATGAAGATAATTGTAGATGTAAGGGTAGTAGAGCTTGAGTTCCATACACCAACTCAAATGGGCTCTTACTAGTAGCTCTTTTGGTAGTGATTCTATCAGCTCAAAGCTGTAAATTTAAGTTTTTCTCCCCATTCTCTCTTGTTTAACTCCAAGGTTCTCCTAATGATATTCAACAAGTTGTTATTGCTAGACTCAACTTGTCCATTCCTTGAGGGTTATAGTTGAAGCATAAGTCATATTGGTTCCATACTCCTTCAACATTTCCATCAAGGGCTTAGCTCACGAAACACATGGAATTATCGACGACAATATTTCTGGCACCAAATCTACATATGATATTATTCAAGAAGAATACCATAACAACTTTGTGTGTTAATTTCTTGGTGGGGATTGCTTCTACCCACTTGGTGAAGTAATATGTGGCTACTGAGGATCCACTTATGTCCAAAGCACTATAAGGGTTTGAAATTTCACCAATGAATTATATTCCCCATTATTTGAAAGGAGATTCAATTGATATAGGATGTGAAGGAAGTGATCAAGTGAATCTTTCATTCTTCGAGAGAAACACTGCAACTTTCACATTTTATAACTAGAAGGGTTGCATCTTTAAAAAGAGTTGGCCACCAATAACCAACCCTCAAAATCTTGTGTGTCGTAACCCTTCCAGCAAATTATCCTCCAAAACTCCCCCATGGAAATCAACAACTATTTTGGGAGTTTCATCTTCAATAATACATTTCAAGAGGACACCTTTAGGGTTCTTCCAAGCCAGCCCAAAGTCGGTGATGATGTATTTTTAGAATCTAGCTTGAGGGATCTTTTCTGATTTTTATTCAAATGATCGGGGCAACATAGGTGTACGAGATAAAATATTACATCCTTGTACCACTCGGAGCTTACCAATTTATCAAGAACATATTCCCTTTCTTCCTCTACTTCATTCACTTCCACATCTGCAAGTTTCTCTTAGCTATAAGATTAGTAAGACCCAAACCTTGTACAAACTTTGTGGTTTGGATATCCATGTCACATTCTTGTAGTTTGTTCACCCATCTACATCTTTTGGTTGAGATCTCCATCTACGATAAGAATTATTTTACTATGGTGTGGGGAACATAAGAAAAAAAATTTAAACTTAAGATATAAGGCCTGAAAACCTTTGTTGCTTTAACCAAGGAAAATGCTTGTTTTTTCATGATTGTGTATTTTAACTCAGCAGCTTGTAAAGCCTTGCTAAAGAAGGCAATAGGCCTCTCAGCCCCATCTTCATCCTTCTGTAGAAAAATAGATGCAATGATATTTTCATAATTGAAGTAGAAGATTTGGAAAGGCTTCTTAGAATTTAGAGCTCATAAGACGGATGCACGTTTCAATGCTTCTTTGATTCCTTCAAAATCTTGAGTAGCAATTTCCTCCCATTTGATAACTTGGTCTTTCTTAAACATGCATGTAATAGGAAGAGTAAATTCAGCAAAATTAGACACAAACCTTCTAATGAAATTGATCTACCCAAAGAAGGACTAGATGCCCTTCTTGGAATTGGAACCATGTTGATTACTTCTACCCTCTCATGGTCAATCATGACACCAACCTTTGAAACAATATGACAAATCAGCTTGGCCTTTTGCACTCAAAAATGACACTTCTTTCGATTCGGAGAAATGTCATATTCTCTACATCCGATCAACATTATTCTAAGTGTTGCAAGTGATCTTTTCTACTTCTTGAAAACACAGTCACATCATCCTGATAAACTGCAAAGAAGTCATTTATGTAACCAGCAAAAGTAACATTCATTGCTCTTTGGAAAGTAGCTCCAACATTCATAAGACCAAAAGGTATTCTTACATAGACATATGTTCCCCAAGGAGTGGTAAAGGTAGTTTTAAATATTTTTGACTCCTTGACAACAACTTGGTTATAGCCAGAGAAACCATCCAGGGTGGATAAAAATTCAGATCCAGTCACTAACTATAGCATTTTTTCCATGTTTGGAAAAGGATAGTTGTCTTTCAACGAAGCTCTATTTATATTTTTGAAGTCTACACAAAGTCTGATATCTCCATTTTACTTTCTGACTGGCACAAGGTTTGCAACCCAAGATGAATACCTTGTGCGCTAAATGATCCCTCCCTCTTTTAGTTTCTTCAATTGATCTTTCATTTTCATGGAGAGGAGTGGATTAATTGGGCTTCGCTTTTTTTTGAAGGGCTTGGCATTTATTTCAAGAGGAATCTCATGCTAAAATAAGTCCTCTCTGTATACTTTCAGCTACGAATAAGAGCAAGCTGAAAAATGCTTATATTTTTTCAATAGTTGAACATAGGATTATTTTTCCCCTTTGTTTAGATTGCTACCCAACAAACATTTTCTTGGTTTATCATTAGTGTGCAAATTATGATCTTCCACATCCCTTGAGGCATACATGTTTCTATTGATGATTCAATTAGCATTGTCAAAATTTGACTCAAGTGCAACAAGACCTCTAGGAATGGTGTTAATTTTCAATTGGATTATATCATTTCCAAAAAAATCTCTCTTCCTTCAGCCACACACACATTGGTTCCCAAACAATATTCTAATTTGCAAACTCACCTTGATTTTGTAAGAACCTTTACACTTGAGCATCATCATTAAACACTTACCAATGCTTGATGTTGTCAGGGATAGCTGGCCTAGTTAAAACTTCAATATTGAACTCAAAAGAAGGGGAAATGGTGCAAATCATAATCTTGACCCCAACACTGCCAAATTTTTAGCAGCATCATTGAAACTTATATCATGATGCACAACATTGAAGGAATCAAACATCTCAATTAGATCCCAAACCGCATGTTTATCTGTTTCATCCAATGATGTTTTGTAGCATATATTTTTCTTATTTGTTTTACAACCAGCTCGAATCTCGATTTCCAATGCGTCCTTGATACCATACATCCATGCAATTCTTAGACCCAACAACAAGGATTCAAACTCATCAATGTTGTTCGTACATTCAAAATTAAGCTTGAAGGAAAAAACAAACTCTTCCACACTAGGAGAAATCATAATTATACCAGCACCATTTCTAAATTTTTAGAAATCTCAATCAAATAGCAAGGTCCAAGGAGAACCTATCTATTCAAGGAACTTTGAATGATCCATCTTGTTCTCTTTCCCATCATCAAATCCAACAAAGTTATTAACATCTACATCGTAAACAACACCTCATAGGAAACATTGTTTGGATCCTCAATAAGGTGTAACATATTCTTTTCTCTATAGAACTTGACAAGGATTCCCTTAATGGGAATATTGGAAAAATATATGTCCATTTGAACAGTCCCACCAACACTTGTAGCCTACTTTCTTGACAAAAGAATACCCCATTTGGTAGGGTAATCAACAATCACAACACCAAGTTTCAAATTCTTACCCGGATAGGCTGCCAAGTTGTATCAAAGCAAACCCTTCACACAACCAACTACGGCACTTCTCTTGATTACATGGAATTAAAATTTCCATATTTTGTTGTTACTTTGATATCTAACTCATTCATGACTTCTAGAGGCATGACATTGCATGATGCACCAAAGATCAAACATACAATTGTGAAGTAGTCTATCCATTATGATCAAAGTTGTAAACAATGGATCAAAATTCAATTGGGAATAAACCAAGGATGTCCCCAAGTATAACTCAAGTGTTTGTTCAAGATCCTGTAATGCTTGGTGGTGTTTCAAGGTCTGCAATGATCTAAGGAGGAGTTTCAACAACGTTTACATTTTTCTTAGGGTACTCTTCTCCTCTTTCAATCCCAAGTACTCAAACTCTCTCTTCTTGTGCAAAGGAATCCTAAGCAAATAAATGATTCAAACAATCACTTTTATTTGGATCAATATCTCAGGCTATGCCATATGGAACACTCTTTGGCAAGGTAGCATTGGAATGGAAAAAAATAGATTCATTAGATGGTATGGTTTTCTTGGCGGCTTGGACAAGAGGATGACTGAAATTTTTCCTAGGATAGCAAAGCTTTTGGCATGTGTTTCTCTTCTAGGATCTTCTTTGGGAATACTTGTAAGCAAGGGTGTTTTATGTTTGGCTTAATCCCAACTCCCTTAACAACCTTGCTCCTAGTGTTATACTCTTTCTCCCGAGCCACAAGAACATTCATTAACAATTTTCTATCTTCCTCTCGAAGGGATACCACCATCATACTTCTTAATCATCAAAGCTCTTAAGTATTCAAATTCATTTTTAAGAATCTCAAAATCTTGCAAAGTACATCTACCTCAAGAGTATGAGAGGGAAGAAGAAATTGTACTTGTTTAATGCAGCCCCAAAAGGTTGCATCGTCCTTGCACTTATTACCACAGTTGATGTTTCTCCTTCTTGTGAGCTGAAGAATAGCCCACCATGTAGATATAAACATCAGTACCATCATCATTATTATCTTAACCATCTTGCTGGTCCACTTCACATGGAGGATGGGGCAGAAAACACCTATCACACTAATCAGTATCAACAACTTCCTCAACAACAACAACCCTAGCAATTAGGGGATCAGGTAATACTCTTCCTTCACATGTTTGAGGATGTCTTTTTATAGACCCCATGGGTCCTTTCCCTCTATCATTAGATCTCTGATCACCCCTAGGATGATTGGAAAATTTGTCATGGTTTTTTGCTTTTCGCTAACCTCGTGAAGTCTTCCCAATTCCCTTATCTACCTGCGCTAACTTGTATGATATTTCTTTGACAGCCCCTACTAGAGTTTTCACAACCTCCTCCAAATTATCACCCTTACTCGCTTGAGGTTTTTCAGGGTTTATCAACTTTACACCATCCCTCTTGAGAGGTTTCCCAATGGCCTTAATGTTATTTTCAATCTACAGTGCCATGGTAAAGGCCTTCCTTAAATTGGTAGGGTTTTTGTCTCTTAAGTAGTAGGTTGCTTTCTTATCAAATGCATCTACATATTTTATTAAACAAGATTCATCACAAGGCCTCAAACTAACAGGTAGTCTTATCAATGTCTTGTTAAATATTGTATTAAATTCATGCACTAATTCACCTGGGGTTCTTCTTGATATTTTCAAATTCATACAATAGAAACCTAGGATCTATTTTGTCACCATATTGCAATCTTAATGCACTCTACATTTCAGTCCATGAATCAATAGATTTATTTGGCAAGGCCTTGTACCAATCCCTAGCATCCTCCTCTAAATAGTAGACAAATAATTTAATGTACACATCCTCAAATCCAATTTCAAAATCCTCCATCATATTAATAAAGAGTTTCAAATATTGATCACACTGTTATGGAATTATTCCCTTGGAAATTTGGCAATCTACTTCTAACATCCTAAGGCACAACATCGGGATAACCAGCCATTCCCTAAAATTTATTGGGGAAAATATATTGACCATAAATGAAGGCCTAGGTGGAGGCTAACCCATGTTGTCTGGTGGGGGTGATCTTAGGGGTGACACAAGCTGATGAGGAGTGCGAGGTCTTTAGGGCTCAAGAATGTGGTTCACAAAATTGGTATTCTCTAGATGCTGATTTTCTTGGAAAGTTTTACTAGAATTGAAACACACGGGCGAAGATTGAAGAAGGAACTCACGGGTACATCGGAAGGACCTTCACTAGTTGAAGTAAACAAGTTTATGGGAAGATTTCATGAATCGAGAATCAATGGAAGAAGAGTGATAATCCTCTATTAAAGGCCGGTCTCTCTCACCAATGGATATTCCTTTGCTTCATGTTTGACCTTCAACAACCTTCCAAAATTTTATTTCCTCTAAAAATTTCTTTTCCAATTGTTAAAATAACTTTCTAATTGGGTCCCTCGTGAAGAGAGGTCCGCTTCCTTCGAGGTTTGCAAAGATTAGCAACACCAAAAAACAAATGACAAAAATCTAAGACATTGGTGTTCGCGGGCTCAAAAGAATATGAATTGGAAGCAGATTAACAAATTGGTTTGGTTATTACATTCTTCATCCCTGACAATGGCACCACCTGGTGTTGACGGGATAAAAATAATAAGAACTGGAAGTAGATTAACAAATTGCTCTCGGATACTTCATTCTTCATCCCCGGAAATGATGCCATTAGTGTTGGTACCCAAATTTGTTCTCCTTTTTAGTCTGAGCAACATCAAAGATATGGCATGAAGCTTGAAGACAGATGGATCATGGTGTGTGTCATTTTGTAGCCACGAATATCATCTAAGCGGCACTTAGATTTGTGGATAGATGGATAACTCTTGAAATAGGACTTGATCTTGTCCTAACTATTTACGGTTGTGCCTTTCAACCAAAGTAAGAGAACCTATTTTGTAACCCTCAAATGGTGAAGGAGATGAATATATCCATCAACTTGTACAAATAGTATGAAGGGGCCTTGGGAAAATATGATCAACACTCCAAATTTGACTTTTGCAAGTTGTCACTTTCAGATTATGGAGATACTTTCAATGCAAGCCAAGGGTTACTGAAGACATTTTCAAATCCTGATCTATTATGCATACTTTAGCAAATGGATTTTGATCTTTTGTGGGTATAAAGGTCAAAACGGGGTAAAATAGGGTAGGATTAGTTATTTTGAATGATTTTGGGTGGGAGTTTAGATAAGATAAACCAATTTCTGCTAGACTCTTTGAGGATTTCAACAAAATATGGAGAAACTTAATAGTAGAAAGTATCAAAATGGTTAATCATCCCTTCAACCAAGATATGTGCATCAAATGGAGGCCCAAATCTACACTTTTCCACACAATCTTTGATCATATATCGTAAAATATTAAGTTAGAATGAACCAATGAAGCATTTAGCAATCACTATTTAATCATGACCTAAGGTGCACCCAAAGGTTTACAAAAATGTCGATGTCAAGGAAAGTAAAGTGATATTAAATTTGTTTATCTCTTTATCGGATAAAAGATATTCAGAATGTGAGATTGCAAATTCCACTAAACTATCATAAGAAATGAGGCCATGTGTGAGCAAGAGAGATTTTAAACAAAAGAGTGCAATAAGAAACAAGAAACAAAAATTTGAAATGCATTTTGAAATGTGAGCATTCACAAATTTTTCCCAACGACAACAAAAAGTAACTAAAAAATGATCGGATTTATTAGCGGGGAATGTTTCAAAAACAATATTAGAGCTTGTTAATGGCTATACATGTGCAACTAACTTAACATGATTTTAAATATGATACGAGAGAGAGTTACATGAGTTTCTCAAGTGGTCACTTAGAGAATGAGCTTCTTCAAGATTTTTCCATGAAATTTTTAGTTTTCTAGGATTTTTAAACTCTTCCAACCCTTTGCATGACAAATTCATCCAATATATAGCATTCAATCTCCTTAAAGCCTTCTTTCCCAAGAAAATAATACGCCAAAGGATCAAATTTGTTACAAAAATTTCTCATGATTCGAAGACAGGGGATGTTTTAAAGAACACATCCAAAAAGTTGCCATTTGTCTAAAAAAGAAATGAATCATTGCCAAATTTGCATCATTATCCATTTTGGAGGAACTTTTTCATCTTCAAAGCATGCTGACCCCCTTCCCTTCATTATTTCATCCTTATCCTCCAAAATTTTACTCTGCAACTTTTGGATCTAATATTTCACATTTTTGATAGGTTAGGAAAAATTCATTTCATAATCATCTTTGATCTTCAAATTGATCCTCAAAACTGATTGCATTGGTCCTTGCAGGAACAAACAACATGAATTTGTCAAAAATTCAATGAAAAATGATGCAAAAATGCATCTCCAAACTTCTGGAGCGTTTTAGGGTAAAAAAATGTGCGAGCAAAAAACGATGCACAACTACCATTGATTTGACATTCAACTCTAAATCTACGCCCTCCATGTGGATAAAAACCATTGTAGATGGGCATAGGAACTTTATTTTACCTTTTGAACTTTTTAGAAAAAATTGGAAAAATTTGTTATTTTTCACGCACCTCCGCCTCATGAAAACGGGCCTAACACGTGTCCGAAAGAGGGCTGCATTGGAATCGTGCACCGATTCTACACATTTCCACCTTTTTTGGAAAAAGGAAATATTTCAAAATTATCCCCGCTAACCCGCACCTCCGATTCTGTCCTAGACATGTGTCGGTTGCTGATAAGTTGTGGGCTTGTGCTCCTCCTTTTAATTTCATACCTTTATGCCAAAAAATGGGAAAAATATAAATTTTCCCCCGAGGCCTGAAGTTCCACCTCGACTCGACCTGCCATGTGTTCCTCTATGATTCGTTGTGGAGTTTCAGCTCATTCCTACATTTACATATCTTTTATCAAAAAGACAAAAAATCTCTAAGTCTTCCACCAATCCGCATCACCCTCTGCTTGTATCTGTCACATGTCCACATGTGATTCACGGCAGAGTTCCAGATTGTTTTATGACTTTAATCTTTTAACAAAATAAAGTAAAAATACTTCAAAAGAACCCGAGCACCTGTAATTCCATCCTTGGCTCTAAAGCTGCCACATGTTCCATTCTGATTCGTTGTGGACCCTAGCCATTTTCTTTTCTCTTTAAATCTTTTTCCAAAATTCCTTAAGGCACAAAAAGACCTATTGCTTCTCAACCTATCAAAAGAGGACACGTCAAGAACATTAGTACTAATCAGAGTAAAGCGGAGCCATGGGACCAAATTCTCCATTTTGCCAAAAAAGAAAAAAGTGATAAGTTAAAATAATTTTCCATTGTCCCTTAGCCCAATTAGAAAAGCCACATTGCCGATAAATGTTGAAGAAGAAATTGATGGGAAAATGATGCTGTCATTGATCAAAACACAAAAAACACCAGGGATGCCCTAGAATTTGATTTTTTCGCTAAGGATGAAATTTTTCTCGAAATTGAACCAATTGAAACATGTTTTCAAAGCATTTTTGATCATGGACTTGGATTTTCAATGGTATACAAGTTAAAATTGATAAATTTTAAACATCCACGATCGGTCAAAAGGAAAAAACGACAGAGCCCACTATTTTTGCAAAAATTTGGGTACAAAATAGGGCACACATGTAGATTTATTTCAAATTGGGTCAAAACAACAAGTTTGTGACCATTTCAAGGCATTCAACTCGAGGGAAAATTTTCAGATCACCAATTTTAGAGAATAACATTTTAGAGTGCGAGAATGAAGGAAAAATTAGGGCGAAATGGTGCAAGCTCAAAAATGGCACCAACACAATAATTTCTCATTACTTTAGGTCGAGGAAACAATGATGTCACACTCTCAACATGCATCCATTTTTTTACACATATATAATCACCTTGTCAATTACACATGGATAGGAGACATTATCCTTTCTTTCACTTGTTATGCCTTTATCTAGGTTCAATTTTTATCATTATCAACTTCATGTTTTCATCCTAGGTTATGTTAGGCAAACATGCAGCTCCAAAAATTATCACTTGTGGGGTGATATCATCCATTACTATTCTCATAAATATTATGACACCCAATCATCAATGATCTTAGTCAATTGACTTAATGGTCTTCTCTTTACAAAATTGATCGATTCATCCCTTCACAAACTAGATGAGCTGGTGCATCGATCACATTTTCAAGTTCTTGTCTATCTAGTTAACCATCTATGCCCATAACTAAAAAAACCTTTATGATAGGTTTACATAATATCGATCTCCTCTTATGTTTTTACACTATATTTTGTCTTTTACAACACACAATCGAGAAAGGGAATAATGTAGACAATAGAAAACATAACTATTGCATAAGGTCATGTATTCAAAAATACGAGACAAAACATCATAAAACATAATAATCCAAAAAAGAAATAATTCCACAAAATTAAAAACTAAAAAATTCCATATAATGGCAAGAGAGCAAGTTCAATTACCTATATTAGAGAATATTAGATCAAAAATGTGAGAACAAGATAATAGAGATGTGAAACAAACCAAGATGTGGAATGTGTATGAGCTCCTAGTGAAGTATTATTTAGTGAACTAAGAATTGGTGTGATAGATGAATGAATGGAGGATATGGTGAAGAACATCCATGAAAACGTGTTTTCTTATTGCAATTTTGGGATATAAATAATTTATAGGATTTTTAAAAATATTTAGCTGTTTTTGGATTGTGAGTATATTTTTGTTTGTGTCGATGATGATATTGTATAATAGAACCAAGTTGAAAGGACCATAGAACCATAAATAAAACAATATTAGATTTTAAAAATGAAATGATTTACCCACAACCAAAATGGTCCCACCATCGTTACCAAAATCTATGACTATATTTGGATCACTGTAAGATGTGTTAGTTGATATAGAAATCTCAAATCAAAGCCACTAGATAAATGGGATCATATTACCATTAGGAAGAGAGGGAAAAGTATTGTTTTTTCCAATGAATAAAGTTTGTAAAATTATGTCAATAGATTTCACTTGGATTATGGAATTAAATAAACAAACAACTTAGTTTTCAAAGACCTTGTAATGAACTCAATTTATTCACTTGGATTCTTTAATTTCATGTTATCCTTGACAAATCTTGAGAAATCATGAAATTTACACTCTTATTGAATTAAATTGGTTTAAAAGCTCCGTATTACCTTTCATTATCTTATACAACCATCGTCAAACTTCTTAATGTACAAATTAATTAAGATTCACATCGAATTTGGAATCCCGTATCAGTTTTATTCCTCATTCGCTCAAAATTTCTTGAATTTATTACTCTTCATGCCTACAACTATTTTCTCCAAAAATTTGTGAGCCTCTCCAACGTGATGGGTCAGAGAAATGGTCAAAATACGAGTAAAATTTATTGGTTGAATATACAGAATTTCGATTCCCTAATTTGCTTACGTGGCCAAAGAATGGATGGATAACTGTTGCATTATGCATTTTCATGACCCAAAATAAATAGTAGTGAAATCCTTACCATGTAATCCTTTTAAAATTTCAGTCACGAGTTTCAATAATTTTTCTTAGTGATTCAAAGTTTTTCCATTCAATGTCATGTCTTGAAGTTTACACACAATCATTCAACAACTTAAAAACATCCCGAGGACTAATTTTCTTTATTATTTTAAAACATAAAAACACATTACTTCCAATATATTTGAAAATCACATTACCATAAGATTATCCTAAGTAGCTAAGATCCAAAATTGGATCTTGTTAAACAATAAACCCCTCAATTGATTCCTTTTTTAGTTATCCTAGTCCTATAAACTTGTAACAACAACTTAAGGAATATTAACTATTATGCAAACTTAGAAATAAGATTAATCATATCCTAGTTCCTCCAATTGGTTTGTTCTCAACTTTACTTCATGAGTTTATTTTCCAAACCCACTCACTTATCCATCATATTTACCGTATCAAGATTATGTACAACACATTTACTTTTAGTACCCTATCTTACATACAAATTTAATTTGAAACCACAAAATTGGAAGGAAAACTATTGTAACTTTACTCAACCGACTGCCATGTACCTTATCACTATTTTCCTACGATGCTCTTGTATCATAAAATCTTCAAGATCTGAATATATAACTTGTACACAAACACACTTAGTATAATATCAATTTTTTTAGTGGTTAAGGGACCTTCCTCAATCATATCCCAAACCATTTAAAGAAATAAAAGGAATTATATTGAGAAACAAATAATACAACTATGTATGAAAATGAATGGTATACTCGACTCAATCACAAACAAATCAAGTTTTTGATTCATCAAAAATCACACGAGAGGTTGCACGTAGTTTTTCGGTACAATTGGAACCTCTATTTAAGTTTCTCCAAAAAAGTGATATTATGATTTTTAAGATTACTTTCTAATAGGATTCAACCTCTCCAATCCCTATAATACAAAAATATGCGATAAAAGAAGCAAAAACTCAAGTGTGGGCTCATGTTCACTAAGAGTTAAGAAGGGATAAAAAAAATGAAATAATGGGGGTAAGCGGTGTTTTATAGTGTTTAATTGCATAAAAGATTGTGACATATGTAATTTTTTTTTTTAGTTACTGGTGGTTCAAGGGTGTTGCACTTGCGACTGGGGTGAATTGATGGCAAAAGATTGAATTATGTTGAAAAAAGAAATAGATATTGATGGAATGGGGAATGCATGAGGAAGAAAATATGAAGAGAGGAAAAAAGCAAGGGAAAGAGTATGTGTGGAGGAGGAACAATCATGCCTATAACTTAGAGGATGATGTTTTATAACGAAAAATGGTTGCTTGGTCAGTGTTAATTTTAGTGGATAATCTTCATTAATTCATGAATATTTAGGTTTTTAAAATTTTGATTTGGGTAATTTTGAGGTGTCAGGTTCCTATTTCACCTAAATTTGTTTGGTAAAAGTTAATTTTTTGCATTGAATCATCTAAAATTTATAGTAATATCCAAACTTTTTATATTCAAATCAACTTTACCGCATGTAGAAAAGTTAACTTTTCTAACATCTGACATCAATATTATACTATCCAACAATTGATACTGGTTAACCAAAATTTCCTTTCAATTCATGACATTCACCAATATTTATAAAGTCATTTTTAGAAATTTACCAAGCAATATATATGGTTTATTTTTAGAGGAGCTTAATAATTACGGTATGTTTATTTTTAGAGGACCTTAATAATTACGGTAGGATAGTTGCACGTGCAACTGGCATGAGGAAAATTTTTGAAATAAAAAAAAAGGGAATGTAAATTTCTTTCAATGTGCATCCGTGACTATCCCTGGGAAAAATTTGGAATCGAAATTGCTGGAAAGTTGTGCCTACGAATATCTCAGAGAAAATTTGGCATGCAAATTGGTATCTAGTTCCACCTGTGATTGGCCTAGAAATAATTGGAAATGAAAATTTCTATCCAGTCGTGCCCGTGACTAGCTTAGGGAATAATTAGCAATAGAAATTCCTAGCCAATTGTGCCTGTGACTAGCCGAAGAAAACTTTATTAATGTAAATTAGTAGCCACTCACACCTGTGATTGGTTCATAGAAACTTTTCAATGCAAATTTCTATCTAATCACACATGTAACTTGCTTGGGGAAAATTTCACGAAGAAAATTTTAAGATAAATGGGTGAAAAAATCTAGGATATAGGAACGACGTGGTCATAGGAATGTTTAAATATGAATTTTATTTTGTTACAATGATTTTATAAGTGGGTTAGAGGTTGGTTGTGGGAAGGATGCATGATTGTTGCAAGAATGTTACATGGATTTTGCATGGAAGTCACGAATGTGACTAGGATAGAGAAACGAGATAAAAAAATGATAGAGCGGAGATTACAAGCACCAGAATGTGTACAAAAGGGATTGTAGAATGTAAGGGGAATATTGGAATATGAAATAAACTAGAGAATACACGGGGTAGACCAGAGTGTGCAAGAGGTATACTAGAGCGTGTAAGGGTAAGATTCGAGTGTGCAAGGAAACAAAGCATCTAAGGGGAAACAAACATATGAGGCAGTCACACTGATGAATAGTACAATAGGAAGTATGAATGGATACAATGAACATGATAACAAGAGTGGAAGAAAAAGGGAATATAATTTGATCAAAAATCAAAAGGAAATCACATCTGTGACTATATTAGGGAAAAATTAGGTTTGAAAAATCACAGGGAATTTGTAATTATGAATAGTTCCAAGAAAAGAAAAAAACTGAAAAAAATGTACATATAGTGTACAAAATATTGGAAATATTACTCAATGTCAAGGACAATCACAAATGCTACCAAGAAGTTAATGAATGTGGCTGAGTTTTTCAAGAAGGTGATTAATTTTTAATTTTGTTTGTAGATTTTTATGTTGGATACGGGCCCAAAACAATTATGATTCCTAAGTGTTTGAAGTATTATGTCTAGCCACCAATTTTTTTCAATGAGTACCACTCACTAGAAAATTTAAGGTAATAGACTTACCCCTTAATCAATTAGGATGGGGTAATTACCATGGATAGAAATTAGTTTACCTCATGAGTGGAAACTCATTAATTAGGATGGAACATTACCCTTTTTCGCCGACAAGTCCTCCAAATGAGTTTTAGGGCTTGTTCTAAGTACTTCCCATGATTATGTGGATTTGTATTTACCTATATAAAAACTTGCAGTGAATATGAAATAAATTATATTTCCCATTTCTTTCCCTTAAAAAAATAAAGGGTTTAGTTTTTCTAGAAATAAAATTATAAAATAGTCACATCTACAACTACCACCGTAATAAGATTGTTAGATTTTTACTGAGAAAAATCAAAACAAATTCACAACTACAATTGGCATATGACAATATTTTTATAAATTTTTTGACAAATGTTCAAAGCGAAGTGTTATATTTGTAACCAAAATGTTATAGATAAATAATACCAAGATGAAAGGAATAGAGAAATCTAAAGAAAACACTATAAGATCTTCAAAAATGAAATGATTTACCCACAACCAAAAATGTTCCTACTATGGTCACCAAAATGTATTCCTATATTTATATCACCTACAAGTTACATTAGCTGATATAGAAATCTTGAAATTAGTGTAACTACATAAATGGGCTTACATTTGCAATGGGAAGAGAAGGACAATTATGGGTTATTTCAATGAATAAAGTGGGTAAAATCTTCATGATATGAATTTATAACCTACACACACACACACTTTGGAAATGTTAGTTATTTTTGGTTGTTAGAGGACCTTCCATGGTCATACCCCTATCCTTTTCTAAGACAAAATACATTTAATTGATGTAAAAGGAAAAAATAATGCATAAAAGCTGAAATAGTATAGCTTACTCAATTGCATGCCACCACAACATTGATTAATTGAAGATCACATGGAGATCACAAACCATTTATAGTTGTTAATCATAAATGTGTTAAAATATTTCTAAAATAGTGATACAAAAAGTTTCTGACCTTTCATGATCGATGTTCACCTCTCTAAAACTTTTAATATCTAAATAAGTGAGAAACAAAAGATGAACTCAAATATGGGCTCAATGTGCATGGATGGGTCAAATGATAATGGTCCATAATACATTAGGCATACAAATAGGTTGGTGAATGGAAAAAATTAAATGTGAATGGATGAATGTTAGTAATTGAGTGATGAGTTGTCTTTTATCACCATTTTACGGAATTTTTATTTTTATTTTCTTTTGTTGGATTATTGTGTTTTATGATGTTTTTGGTGTTTTCTTATAGACCTTATGTGTAAGGAGAGGTTCTAGTGTTTACAAAATTAAATAGTAACCTTATAGTATCTAAGGGAACCCTAATCTTTGAGATCTGACATGTCAATGATTTGTATACCCTCTAAGTGCAGGAGATCATAATATACTTAATTAACCTTACTATTGCACATGATAATATGGATCATATTTATACACCCTTAATTATATATTCACTTGGAATAATAAATAATTAATCATTTAATAGTTAATTAATGTTTAAAAATTTTGGCTTAAATTTTATGGGCTATTTGGATGCTTATTTTGGGTTGAAATGCATGAGCATGATAGAAAGGAAGATGAGAAGAAGGAAATTGAATTAAATTATATAGAATTAGTTTTAGGATGCGGTTGGAATTTAAATTTTTAAAAACATCATATAATCCTTGGTATAGTAAAAAATCATATATAAACAAGTTAAAATCACATCACTTACATGGAAATCACATGGATTTTTATCGACACATTGACTTTGCAATACTCACAAAATGAACTTAAGGATTCCTAAATCTTCCTAACGTTGATGCACATCCATTAAGGTCGCCACCACTACTGTACTAAAGCACCCCAACAAGTCAAGAATTCTAAATTCCCTTAATTTTAAGGAAACCGATCTTTCCACTTCTAAGTTCTTACAAGATATTTTTTTCAATCATGATCAAACATGTTCAAGTTACCAACTAAATTGATTTATATAGATTTTAAATTATAGTTAAATAATTATGTGTCATTTTAGGACTCCTCAGAAATTCTAACAACATATGTGCTGCATTTAATCCACTAGAAAACAAACACTCACCTTCCCTTGAGTCTTCCACATATGGTTATGGTTTTCACATGATTCAACTAAATACATATGGCTTTAGGATTGTGTGGGAACTAGTATTTGACAACATAGTACATGTTTATGCTAGTGAAGGACCTTTAAATTTATTTAAATCAATTTTCAAGATCTCCAAGACCATAAAAATGGTAAGAACTAGATTATACATCTAGAACAAGTTGCGAGGTCCTGTGCTCTAGGAGTTATCATGTCACAATATCATAATTAAATCATATCAAGTCTATGCATTCCATTATTCCACATTTTTTGTAGTTATATCTCCCTTACACAGTCATGTATAGTTAATTTTATCTTCTTATTGTGTATTTGGTATTTTATTCACTAGTTATAATATTAATGTAATACTTTGATATTGTGGAATTTATGTTAGATATTAATTAGTTAGAATAACCCCTGTAACAAACATTACATTTTGTTTACATGTATTTTATTTAGACACAATCTAATAGACATAAAAAGGGTGTAAAATTTTTGGTGAAAATAAATTTTGAAACAAATATATGTTGTAAAAACCCTATCTTCGCTAATGTTTATTATGTTCTACTAGTATATGATTCCTATTATTTTATGTGTAGGAAATATTCTTCTTGGGAACATTAATGGCTTCAACTATTGGTTCTGTTTGTACCGAATTTTTTCTCCTTTTCAGTCTGAGTAGCATCAGAGATATGGCATGAAGCTTGAAGTCGGATAGATCATGATGTGTGTCGTTTGTAGGTGGGATGTGATCTAACTGCAATCATATTTGTAGAGAGATGGATAGCACTTTGAAAGGATTTGATCTCCCTCACTATTTTAGGTCGTGCCTTTGAACCAAGGTAAGAGAACCTATATTATAATCCCCAAATGGTGAAGGATATGATGATACCCCTTAATTTATGTAAATAGTATGAAAACGCCTTGGGAAAATATGATCAACACTCCAAATATGACTTTCACAAGTTGTCACTCCCAGATTATGGAGATATTTTCAATGCAAGGCAAGGGTTACTGAAGACATTGTATAATCCTGATTTTCCTTGTGCATTTTTGTAGATGGGTTAGATCCTTTTGTTGACACACAATGCAATGTAGGGGTAGTATGGGTAGGATTAGTCTATTTGAATGATTTTTTTTTTTGGGGTGTTGAAAAGACAAACTGGGATATATCAGATCTTTGAAAACCTCTACAATACTTGAACAACTATCAGATAAAATGCTTCAAATAATCAGGATATTCTTTCAACCAGAAGAGGCATAAATGGAAGCCCAAGTTGCACTCTTCACACAATATTTGAGAATTCACCACAAAATCTTGAAGTAAGGAAATTAATTAAACACAAAAATCCTTGATCAAACCATGCCTAAGGTACCCTCAAATGCTTATAAGTAATATCTCGTAATCAAGGAAGGTAAAGTGATTTTAAATTTATTTATCTCTATATCAGATAAAGGCTATTTTGAACATGAGATTGCAAATGCCACTAAACTATCAACAAGAAATGGAGATTCTGTCTAATTTCTCAAGACTTTCAATGCAAGATTACAACAAGAAAAATGAAAAGTATTTGAGGGGATTTAAAAATGATAACAGACATCATATTGCCTAGAAAAACACAAATTAACTCAAAATATTGTTATATTCATCACTAGGGGAGAGTTTCATGAACAATCTCAGAGCTGTCTAATGGCTATACACTTGTAACCAACTCACATACATGAAGATCCAACACAAAAGAAATTATTCTGGTCCTTGGTGGGTTTCTTAGAAAATGAGCTTTCTCTCAGAATTTGCTCGTGATTTTCAATTTTTTCCCAACCCCTTGCATGTATCAAAACATGCATTATATATCTCTTGCCATCTTGGAGCCCTCTTTCTAAAGAAAATAATATGCCAAGGGATCAATTCAGTTACAACCATTTCTCATGATTCACTGAAAATGACATTCAACAAATTTGCAATGAGAGTTGCCAGGTGTTTCTAAAATGGAAAATCATTGCAAATATTCAGATCATTATCCTTCTTAGAGGAATTTTTTTCATCATCAAATCATGTAGATGCCTTTCCTCTCATCATTTAACCTTCTCACCTTTTAAAACTACCTCTCGCAACTTTCAATTTTGTCATTTCACATTTTGGACGGATTAGGGAAATATTTTTTTCAAAATCACCTCAGATCAAATAATTAAGCCATAAAAGTGATGCAAATGATCCTGGAAGGCCAAGACAACACAAAACCACCATAAATTTGATGAATTTTGATGCAAAATCATGATTCAAATCTTCCTAGAGCTCCCATGGTGGTTAAATCAAATGGATGCATAACAACCGTTGATCTAATCCAATTTTTAATCATGGCCCTCCATGTGGAAGATGCAGACTTAGAAATAAGCTTGAGTTACCTTTTTAATTTTTGGATAAGGCCGGACACGTGGCAAAAAATGATTGGAAACAAATTCGGGCTCATTTTTTGACTTTTCAACCTTTTGGAAAAAATGGAAAAATTTGACTTTTTCCCCGCCCCTCCGCCTTTGAATTTTGGAGCTGACACGTGGCACATGGTGGGTCCCATTGGGATTGTGCTTCAATTCTGTGCATTTTTACCTTTTTGGAAATTTTGAAAAAAATTCAGTTTTTGCCCCATGGGCCCACACCTCCGATTTCTCCCTCGCCATGTGTCGCCTTGTGATTCATCGTGGGCTAATGCTCCAAAATTTGATTTGAAGCCTTCTCTGTAAAATGGAAAACATTCTATCCCGCCTCCACTGGCCCACTGACCCGCCTTGTCTACTCTACCAGCCATGTGGCACTCTTTGATTTACTTGTGGGCCCGCGGCTTAAAATTTTTCCGTAAATCACTTTTGCCAAAAATATGAAAAAAATTTCCCATTTCCCTCCGTGGCCTGCACTTCCCTCTGACCCTTCATGGACATGTGTCCACCTGTGATTCGTTCACAGGGGGATGCTAAAAATTTTCATTTTGAACTCCTTTGTGAAAAAGGGAAAAATCCCCTTTTACCTCTGCGGCCCGCACTTCTTTCTACATCCACCACGTGTCAAATTGTGGCTCCTTTGCGGACCTATGGGCCTTCCCTTGCCTTTTTTCCCCTTTTCTACAAGGAAAAAACACCTAAGTTCCCCACTAACCCGCTCTCGACTTCATGAAAGAACATGACACGTGTCCCCTTCTGGTTGGCTGCGGGGATTCGGGCAAAATTTTGACTTACAAAATTTTGCAAAACATAGCCAAAATTTTCAAAGGATATCTGACTCCCCACCTCTCCTCATCTAATGAAAACCCGCCACATTTACAATACCTTCTGAGGATGAATTTGACAAGAAAATGACATGCATATGACCGTTAAAACATAAAAAAATTCAAAGGATTCCCTAGGACTCAATTTTTCACCAAGGATGGCAAATTTTTTGATTTTAAATCAATCAAGCATGATTTCCAAATATTTTCGACCTTGGGATTGGATTTTCAATTACAGACAAGTATGATTTGATCAATTTCAATTTTTCCATGATCTGGCAAATGGAAAAATGATATAGCCTGCAAAATTTGAAAAAATAGGACACAAAAAAGGGAAAACTTGGATTATTCCCTCAAATTAGGGCAAAACAACAAGTTTTTGAGCATTTTTAAAGCATTTCAACTAGAGGGGAAGAATTACAAACCATCAAATCAAAGGGTAAAAATTTGTTTAGCAGATCTGATTTGAAAATTTAGGGCAACATGGTGCAAGGTCAAAATGGCACCAACATTGGATCCTACTGGGGAGGAACACCCGGTGAGTTCCAAAAGGAAAAAAATAGACCAAGTGCCAAAATATCCATTGGGAAGAGGAGTCAATACGCAAGGCAATCAAAAACTAGAACCATCCTTCAAAAATGAGCTGAGAAACCGACCAGAATGGCTACAAGAACAAGGGAAAACCACACACCAACAAAATAGCAAAAACAAAGCAAAAAACAAAGACTATACAACTGTACAATTGGTGCATACCTCAGATTTGGGGATTAATTCAAGAAATTCTTCAAATGTCTACCATTAACAGGCAGCTCCAACAATTCCCCATCTAAATCCTTGAGAAAGAAGGTATTTTCACCAATTATGATATCAATGGCATAAGGGACCATCCATAGTGCATCAAATTTTCCAGGCTTGCCCTTGTCTTCATGCCTACTATCCCATAACAAAACTAGGTCTCCAACATTGAAGTCTCTAGGAGTGACCTTCTTGTCAAACAATCTCTTCAATTTTTCCCTAAATCGACATGCCTTTGATGGGGTGCTCTTCTCTCCTCATCAAGTTCAATAATCTAATTGATCCTTGATTCATATGGGCCAAGCTCTTGATCTTCCAACTATTGGTAAAACTGAAATGAAGATAATTGTAGGTGTACTTGGGTAGAAAATCCTAAGTTCCATACACCAATTCAAATGGGATTTTACCAGTAACTCTTTTAGGAGTTATCCTATTAGCCCAAACTACAAATTTCAATTGTTCACCCCATTTCTTCTTGTTTTGCTCCAAGGTTCTTCTAATGATCTTCAACAAATTCTTATTGTTGGACTCAACTTGTCCATTCCTTGGGGGTTATAGTTTGAAGAATAAGTCATATTGATTCCATATTCATTATACATTTCCATTAAAGGTTTGGATCTAAAGAACATGGCATTATCAGCTACAATCTTGACTGGGACTCCAAATCTGCATATGATTTGATTCAACAAGAAGTCTATAACTATTTGGTGTGTTGCTTTCTTGGTGGGGATTGCCTCTACCCACTTTGTAACATAATCAGTGGCTACAAGGATCCACTTATGGCCAACACTAGAAGGATCTGAAATCTCACCAATGAAGTCCATCCCCCATTACTTGAAAGGAGCTTTAATTAATACAGCTGCAAAGGAAGGAGCCTGAAGCTTTGATATTTTAGAGAAACATTGGCAACTATCACATTATCTAACTAGGTAGGTTTCATCTTTGAAGAGAGTAGGCCACCAATAACCAGTTCTCAAAATCTTATGTGTTTTTACTCTTCTAGTAAAGTGTCCTCCACAAATTCCCCCATGAAAATCAGCAACTATCTTGGGAGCTTCATCTTCAGTTATGCATTTCAAGAGGACACCTTCCGGGTTCTTCCAAGCCAACCCAAGGTCTATGATGATATGTTTTGAGAAGAGAGCTTGAGGGATTTTTTTCTAATTTTTATTTAAGTGACTAGAGCAGCATAGGTGTCGAGGTAGAAGATCACATCCTTGTATGACTAAGAACTTACCAACTTTGCAAGCACATCTACCGTTTCTTCCTCTTGCTAATTCACTTCCACATTCTATAAGTTGCTCTCAGCCATGAGCTTAGCAAGGCCCAAACCACGTATCAACTTTGTGGTTTGGATTTCCATATCATACTCTTGCATCATTTTCACCCACTTACATATTTTTTCTTGAGATCTCCATCTACGATAAGATGTCTTTCACCATGGTGTGGGGAACATAAGCAAAAATTTTGAACTCAATATATAAGGCCTGAAAACTTTTGTTCCTTTCACCAAGGAAAATGCGTGTTTCTCCATGATTATATACTTTAGCTAAGCTGGTTGTAAAGCCTTACTAAAGAAGGAAATAGTTATCTCATCCCCATTCTCATCATTTTACAGAAAAAATGAAGCAATGGTATACTTAGAGGTGAAGGAAAGTATTTGGAAAGGCCTCTTATAGTTTGGGACTGCTAAAATACATGCATGTTTAAGTGTATCCTTAATTCCTTCAAAATCTTGAATGGCAGCCTCCTCCCTCCGATAACTTGGTCCTTTTTAGCATTCTTGTGATTGGAAGAGTCAAATTAGCAAAGTTCGAAACAAACCTTCTAATAAAATTAATTTGACCAAAGAAATATTGGATGCCTTTCTTTGTTCTTGGGATGGGTACTTTGTTGATTGCTTCCACTCTCTCATTATTTATCATAACACCATCTTTTGACACAATGTGACAAAACAACTTGGCCTTTTGCACGCCAAAATGACACTTCTTTGGATTAAGAGAAATACCATACTCCCTACATCTAATCAGCATCTTCTCCAAGTGCTACAAATGATCACCTCTCTTCCTTGAAAACATAGTCACATCATCTTGGTAAACTACAATGAACTCATTGATGTAACCAGCAAAAGCAACATCCATTTCTCTTTGAAAAGTGGCACCAACATTCATCAAAACAAAGGAAATCCTAACAAAAACATATGTTCCCCAAGGAGTAGTGACGGTTTTCTTAAGTCTTTCTGAGTCTTTGACAACCACTTGATTGTATCCGAAGAAACCATGCAATGTAGAAAGCAACTCAGACCCTATCACAAGCTACAACATATTTTCCATATTTGTCAAGGGATAGTTGTCCTTCATGGATGCTTATTTTAGATTTCTAAAATCCACACAAATTCTAATATCCCGTTCTTCTTTCTGATTGGAACAAGGTTTTTATGACCCAAGATGAATATCTAATGGGCTGAATAATACCTCCATCTCTCAACTTATTTAACTCCTCTTGCATTTTCATGGAGAGAATTAGATTAAGTTTCCTTTTGCTCTGTCTAAATGGCTTAGTATTGGCCTCAAGAGGGATCTCATGTTGAAACAAGTCTTTTCTATATGCTTTTAGCTTGGAATAGGACCAAGCAAGGCAGTCTTGATATTTTTTCAAGAGTTGGGCATAGGACTATTTTTACTCTTTACTTAAATTTCTACCCAACCAAATCTTCCTTGGTTTACCATTAGTGCCCAAGTTATGCTCTTCCACATCCCTTGAGGCAAGACATGTTTCTATTTATGATGCAATCAACATTGTTAAAATTTGACTCAAGTGGAACAAGACCTCTAGGAATGGTGTTTTTTTTCAATTGGATGATGTCTTTCTTAAAAAAAGTTTCTCTTCCTTAGTTCATGCATACCATGGGATCCCAATCAATATTATAATTTGCAAACTCACCTTAGTTTTGCAAGAATGTTAGCACTTGATCATCATCATTAAAAACTTGCCAATGTTTCACATTATCAGGGACAATTGGTCTAGTTAACACTTCCACATTATACTCACAATAAGGTGAAATGGTGCAATCTCCAAATCTTGACCCCAACACTGCCAACTTGTTAGCAGCAGCATTCATACTTCTGTCATGATGCACAATATTGAAAGAATCAAACATTTCAATTAGATCCCAAACTGCATGCTTATACTGCTTCATCCGCTGAATTTTTTGTAGCATATAATTTTCTTATTTGTTTGACAACTAACTCTGAATCTCCCTTTGCAATGATGTCCTTGACACCATACTTCCATGCAATTCTTAGACCCAACAACAAGGCTTCATACTCAGCAATGTTGTTAGTACATTCAAAATTAAGCTTGAAAGAAAAAACAAATTCTTCCAAT
Source organism: Taxus wallichiana var. yunnanensis (assembly GCA_018340775.1). Classification (NCBI taxonomy): domain Eukaryota; kingdom Viridiplantae; phylum Streptophyta; class Pinopsida; order Cupressales; family Taxaceae; genus Taxus; species Taxus wallichiana. Next base: position 306,825,341 of record CM031243.1, on the reverse strand, counting down.
CTAGGAGAAATCAGAATTACACCAGCACCATTTCCAAATTTGGAGCAAGCTCCATCAAATAGCAAGGTCCAAGGAGAACATACCTGCTCAAGACACTTTGACTGATCCATTTTGTGTTCTTTTCCATCAGCAAAACCAATAAAATTATCAGCATCAACCTCAACAAACAACACCTCATAGGAAGCATTATTTGGATCCTCAATTAGATGTAACATTTTATTTTCTCCATAGAGCTTGACAAGGCTTCCCTCAATGGGAATAGTAACAAAAGAAATTTCCATTTGGACAATCCCTCCAATACTTACAACCCACTTTCTTAATAATAACATACCCCACTTAGCAGGGCAATCAACAATCACAACATCCAATTTTAAATTCCTCCCTGGATAAGATGCAAGTTACACAACCAAATCTTTCACACAACCAACTACTGGCACTTCTCTTGAGTCCATGGCAGCACACTTCCCATAGGCTAATGTCTCTTTGATATCCAACTCATTCATGACTTCTAAAGGCATGACATTACATGATGCATCAGAATCAAGCATACAATTGTGAAGTAGCCTATCCTTTATGATCAAAGTTGTGAAGAATGGATCAACATTCAATTGGGAATCAACCAAAGATGTCCCCAAATATATCTCAGGTGTCTCTCCAAGATCTTATCTGCTGGTGCTATTTCAAGGTCAACAATGATATGAGGTGGACTTTCAACAACATTTACATTTTTTCTGGAGTAACCTTCTCTTCTTTCAATCCCAAGTACTCAAATGCTCTCTTCATATGCTCGGGAATTATAAGCAACTCAATGATTAGAACACTCGGTTTGATTTAGATCAATACTTGGGCTATGTAATAGGGTACATTCTTTGGCAAAACAACATTGGAAGGAGACAAGAAAATTCATTAGATTGCATTGGATTCTTGGCAACTTGGGCACGAGGACGATTGCAATTTTTTTTTGGGAAGCGAGCTTTTGGCGAGTGTTTCTTTCCTAGGAGCTTCTTTTGGAATGCTTGCAAGAAAGTGTGTTTTAGGTTTGGCTTGAGGCCCATTTCATTTAACAACTTTTCTTCTAGTGTTATAATATTTCTCTTGAGCTACAACAACATCCATCAACAATTGTCTATATTCCTCTGAAGGGATACCACCATCATATTTCTTAATCATCAAAGCTCTTAAGTATTCAAAGTCATTGTTAGGAATTTCAAAAGCTTGCACTACATCAACTTCAAGAGCATGAGGGGGAAGAAATATTTGTACCCGTTTGATGCAATCCCAAAAATTTGTAGCTGTCCTAGCACTTATTACTTCAGTAGATGTTTCTCCTCCTTGTGAGCTTGAAGAACAACTCATCATGTAAATATCATCATCAGTATCATCATCATTATTAACTTCACCTTCTTGCTAGTTCACTTCACATGGAGGATGGGGTAGAAAACACCTATCACACCAATCAATATCAGCAACCTCTTCAACAACAACAACCCTAGTAGTTAAGGGATCAGGCAACACTCTTCCTTCACATGCTTGAGGATGTCTATTTGCAGATCCAATAGGCCCTTTACCTTTTCATCAAACCTCTTCTCATTCCTATGGTGATTTCCAAATCTATCTTGTGCTTTCTACCTAGGCTGACCTTGTGAAGTCTTCCCAATTCCCTTCTCAGCTCTTGCTAACTTGTATGAGATTTCTTTGACATCCCCTGCCAAAGTTTTCACAACCTCTTCTAAATCAGCACCTTTGCTAGCTTGAGGTTTTTCAGGGTTTATCAATTTTACACCATCTCTCTTGAGAGGTTTCCCAATAGCCTTAATATTGTTTTCAATTTTAAGTGCCATGGTGAAAGCTTTTTTTAAATTGGTTGGTTTTTGTCTCTTAGGTAATAGGATGCCTTTTTATCAAATGCATCTACATATTTGATTAAACAAGATTCATCACAAGGCCTCAAACCAACAAGCGGCCTTCTCGAGTTTTGTTAAACCTTGTGTTGAAGTCATGGACTGATTCATTAGGGTTTTTCTTGATATTATCAAACTCAGACAAAAGAAATCTAGGATCATTCTTGTCACCATATTGCAACCTAAATGCATTTGTCATTTCATTCCATGAATCAATAGAATTATCAGGTAGAGTCTTGTACCAATCCCTAGCATCTTCTTCTAGTGTATGAATGAACAACTTAATATACACATCTTCAAAATCTATCTCAAAATATTCCATCATATTAACAAAGAGTTTGAGATGTTGATCACCTGTTATTGCATTATTGCCTTGAAATTTTGGCAATCTATTTCTGACATCTTGTGGAACAGCATTCGGGTAACCATCCATTCCTCTAAAATATATGGGACCAAAGGTGTTAACAACAAATGGAGGTCTAGGCTAAGCCACATTTTTTGGTAGAGGTTATCTTAGAAGTGAAACAAGCTGATGAGGAGTGCAAGATTTTTGGGGCTCAAGAATGTGATTCACAAGACTAGTATTCTCTAAGTGCTGATTTTCTTGGAAAGTTTTACTCGAATTAAAACATAGAGGTGTAGATTGGAGAAGGAACTTACCAAGTACAATGAAGGACCTTCACTAGTTGAGGCAAACAAGTTTATGAGAGGATTGCTTGAATCAGAATCACTTGAAGAAGAATGATAATCTTCTACCAAAGGCTGATCTCTCTCACCAATGGATATATCTTTTCCTGATGTCTGACCTTTAACAACTTTCCAAACTCTTCTCCCTTCCAACTTTGAATTCCTTGAATCTGTAAACAACTTCTTAGCAGAGTCTCTAAGGAAGAGATATCTTCTTCCTTCCATTTTTACAGGGATTAGCAACACAAAAGTAAAAGACAGAAAGGTAAGACACTAGTATTTATCAATATTAGAACAACATGGAGTTGCCACTAAGGATTTTCACCCTAGTTGTGAAAATGCACTAAAATAATTTGTCAAATGTTTTCTAGTACTCAAACTTCTGCAAGGATTTATAAATCAGACCTTCTTCTTCTTAAATCAATCAATCACAATGCACCCAAAGCGTATGAACTGCTAGGAAATGGAAAAAGGGTAGACAAAACTTGAAACCCTTGTTTAAAACTTGTAGATCTGAAGCATAGAATGATATTTTAACAATGTAGTAGCTCAAATATTTGAATACACAAATGGTCAAACTCTTAAAACACTTCAAAAACACCAATAAATTCCAAGAACTCCCGACAACGGTGTTAGAAGGTGTTGGTACCCATATTTGTTCTCCTTCTTAGTTTGAGTAGCATAAGAGATATGGCATGAAGCTTAAAGTCAGATAGATCATGATGTGTGTCATTTTGTATCTGGGGATGTGCTCTAACTTGCACTCAGATTTGTGGAGAGATGGATAGCACTTTGAAAGGATTTGATTCGACCCTCACTATTTTAGGTTGTGCCTTTCAACCAAGGTAAGAGAACCTATATTGTAACCCCCAAATGGTGAAGGAGATGACGATATCCCTCAATTTATGTAAATAGTATGAAAATGCCTTGGGAATATATGATCAAAACTCCAAATCTAAGTCTCACAAGTTGTCACTCCCAAATTATGGAGATATTTTCAATGCAAGGCAAGGGTTACTGAAGACATTGTATAATCCTGGTTTGCCTTGTGCATTTTTGTAGATGGGTTAGATCCTTTTGTTGACACCCAATGCAATGCAGGGGTAGTATGGTTAGGATTAGTTTATTTAAATGAATTTTTTTGTGGGGTGTTGAAAAGACAAAATGGGATATATCAGATCTTTGACAACCTCTACAATATTTGAACAACTATCGGATAAAATGCTTTAAATAATCAGGATATTCTTTCAACCGGAGAAGAGGCATAAATGGAAGCCCAAGTTGCACTCTTCACACAATATTTGAGAATTCACCACAAAATCTTGAAGTAAAGAACTCAATTAAACACAAAAATCCTTGATCAAACCATGCCTACGGTACCCCCAAAGGCTTACAAGCGATCTCATGATCAAGGAAGGTAAAGTGATTTTAAATTTGTTTATCTCTTTATCATATGAAGGCTCTTGAACATGAGATTAAAAATACCGAGTAAACTATCAACAAGAAATGGAGATTCTATGTGATTTCTAAAGACTTTTAATGCAAGATTGTAACAATAACAATGAAAACTATTTGTAGGAATTTAAAAATGATAACAAACATCATATTGCGTAGAAAAACATAAATTAACTCAAAAGATTGTTAGATTGATCAGCAGGGGAGAGTTTCATGAACAATCTTAGAGCTGTGTGATGGCTATACACTTGTAACCAGCTCACATACATGAAGATCTAACATAGAAGAAATTATTCTGGTCCCTTGGTGGGTTTCTTAGAAAATGAGCTTTCTGTCAGAATTTTCTGATGATTTTAAATTTTTTCCCAACCCGTTGCATGTCTCTAAACATGCATTATATATCTCTTGCCATCTTGGAACCCTCTTTCCCAAGAAAAGAATATGTCAAGGGATCAATTTTGTTACAACTATTTGTCATGATTCACTTAAAATGACACTTAACAAATTTGTAACTAGAGTTGCTAGGTGTTTCTAAAATGGCGAACCATTGCAAATATTCAGATCATTATCCTTCTTGGAGGAACTTTTTTCATCATCAAGGCATGAAAATTACTTTCCTCTCATCATTTCACCTTCTCACCTTTTAAAACTACCTCTGCAACTTTCAATTTTGTCATTTCATGTTTTTAGACGGATTAGGGAAATATTTATTTCAAAATCACCTCAGATCAAAGAATTAAGCCATGAAAGTGATGCCAATGATCCTGGAAGGCCAAGACGACACAAAATCACTATAAATTTGATGAATTTTCATGCAAAAATCGTGATTCCATGCTTCTTGGAGCTCCCATGGGAGTCAAAGGAAATGGATGTACAACAAAAATCGATCTTATCCATATTTTAATCCTGGCACTCCACATGGAAGATGCGAGACTTAGAAATAAGCTTGAGTTACCTTTTTAATTTTTGGATAAGGCCAAATACATGGCAAAAAATGATTGGAAACAAATTCGGGCTCATTTTTTGACTTTTCAACCTTTTGGAAAAAATGGAAAAATTTGACTTTTTCCCCCGCCCCTCCACCTTTGAATTTTGGAGTTGACATGTGGCACATGGTGGGTCCCATTGGGATCACACTTCAATTCTGCACATTTTGACCTTTTTGGAAAATTGGAAAAATTTCACTTTCTGGCCCGTGGGCCCACACCTCTGATTTCTCCCTCGCCATATGTCACCTTGTGATTCGTCGTGGGCCAGTGCTTCAAACTTTGATTTTAAGCCTTATATGTAAAAGGGAAAAAATTCTCTCCTACCTCAACCTAGTCTGCCGACCCACCTTGTCTTCTCTACACCTTGCCACGTGGTGCTCATTGATTTTCTTATGGGCCCACGGCTTAAACTTTTGCTTCAACTCCCTTTTGTCAAAATAGGAAAAAATTCCCATTTCCCTCTGTGACTTTGCACTTCCCTTTGATCATTCATGGACACGTGGCCACCGGTGATTCATTTATGGGGAGATGCTAAAAAATTTTCTTTTTGAACTCCTTTGTGAAAAAGAGGCAAAATCCCCTTTTACCTCCATGACCCGCACTTCTTTCTACATCCAGCACATGTCAAACTGTGGCTCCTTTGTGGACCCGTGGGCCTTCCCTTGCCTTTTTCCCCTCTTCAAAAAGGAAAAAATGCCTAAGTTCCCTACCAGCCCGCTCCTTTGCCTTCGTAAAAGAACATAACACGTGTTCCCTTCTGGTTGGCTACAGGGATTTGGGAAAATTTTTGACTTATTAAATTTTACAAAATAAAGCCAATTTTTTCAAAGGAGATCTGAATTCCCTCCTCTCCTTGGCTAATGAAAACCCATCACATTGCCAATACGTTCGAGGATGAATTTGATGGGCAAATGACACCCGTATGACCGTCAAAACACAAAAAATTCAAAGGATGCCCTAGAATTCAATTTTTTCACCAAGGATGGCAGATTTTTTGATTTTAAATCAACTAAAGCATGATTTCCAAACATTTTCGACCTTGGGATAGGATTTTCAATTGCACACAAGTATGATTTGATCAATTTTGATTTTTCCATGATCTGGCAAAGGGAAAAATGACATAGCCCACAAAATTGGAAAAACTAGGGCACATAAAAGGGAAAACTTGGATTATTCCTTCAAATTAGGGAAAAAAACAAGTTTGTGAGCATTTTTAAAGCATTTCAACTAGAGGGGAAGAATTACAAACCATCAAATCAAAGGGTAAAACTTTTTTGAGTAGATATAGATTTGAAAATTTAGGGCAACATGGTGCAAGGTCAAAAATGGCACCAACAAGTTCCACACACCCTTCCTTGAGTTCATATAATTTATTACCAAAAGTAAAGATATCATTTATGATGCCTTTTAACATCCTTCCATTCTTTCTAAGTCCTCCATCTCTAATCTAGGAGCATGTATATATACAATTCTTTTTCAAATTAACCCATCTCTTTTACTTCCACTTACCTAACCCATCCAAATTACATAGAATTTGGTATCCCCTTATATATTAAAGATAAGATAACCAAGTAAATTGGTTACCCATGTGCTCATTGACAATGAATCTAGCCTCATATATATGCAACATATCCTTTCTTAATAGGTTATGAATATTATACCATGATATTATTCCATGTGATATAACTATCCATGGTTTCAATAAAATTCCTGCTAAGTGCTTTGATAAATCAAATTACTGTTATTGTGGAAAACAAAATACTTTATTTTATTTTCCATATTATTCCTTATGAACTTAGTTATAACATCATTTTAGGGAATCCTTAGATACATTCCATGAACACAATTCCAACCATTTTACATTCCTTCCTCAAAGACACCTATTTAAAGTTTCATAATTTCTATATTAACCCTCATTTGTTTAAGTATTATGTTGTAGCATATAGTGTTGACATGTATAATCCTTATATTAAACCACAATCTATTTCCCATACTCTAATTTCCATACCCAATTCTAGTGCTCATATTTAATATTTGTAGACATAAAATATATGGACTTGGGTACATTACTAGGTCCTACAGGTACTAAAATATATACATGATTCCTAAGAAATAAAACTAGTTATTTTAAAATGTATTTTAAGACGTTTTTTACTCTCTTATATTTATATTGACCATGCACACCCTATAACCATGTTAGTATTTGAATTATTTATATTTTATGGGCTGAAACTAGTGCCTATTATGGATAACGATTCGCAGGTGATCATGTCCCCTCGGGGTGCTCCTAACCCTCTCTAGCCGTTTGTCAATCTTTTCGTTCCTTTTGAATTTTTGGGCATGCTATACACTTTGGGTCAAGCCTTACAATTGAAAATTAGGAAATCCACACAAGGGAATCATAGATATACATAGTTATATCTCTAAAAAAATGGGCCAAGCACTATAATTATCTACTATCAACTAAGATTAAATCCAAAGGCGCAAGATCATTACAAATCATCCATATAGCACATCCATATAAGGGACAAGGGTTGTATCACTCTACATACACATCATAGAAGGGGAAGTTCATTGTATTCCCTCTCACACATTCTATATAGATGTTAAATTTTAGATCTATCCTATTATCATTGAGTAACTTACACAAAGGAATCCTAGGGCATCATTACACACACATTCACACAGAACTACATGGACTCTAAAATTTAGTGCATCTCTTAGTACTAAGTTAAGTACTTGGGTAACCATCGGGGTAAGTTTTACTTGCCATTCTATATCTTTTTTTACTAGGTTTTATGTAGATTGTGGGTATGTATGGATAGGTATCTATATTGCAAAGTTACAAGTGAGAATACCGACATTGAAAAAAATCCAAGTGAAAACAGAGATCAACAATGAATTTTCTCCTACATAAAAAATACGAAATTGAGCATTTGATTTGGACACTAGTTCCCGATTACTCACTAACATCGGCTGATCCTATCCTCCCATGGGATTTGTTTCCCCCATATTTATGGATCTTTGAACCTCTGGTGAGTCTTGACGACACTATAGCTATCATGTTCAAGAACCTTCTCAATCAATATCACTTGCAAATCATTTAGAAACCATCTTAGTCATCTTACCTTTCTCTACTATTTAGGGTTTCATACTATATATGATTATGCATTACGCTAACTTAATTGTATATTATCACTTGTATATCACTAGTTACAATTGTTACTCGATATATAGATTTAATCACATTTATATTAAATCAATATTCATACCTAAGTATTTTTATCCTACCCGAATATTTATACCAAAGTTTATCGGTATTACTTAGATATCCATTCCAAATTCTATTTTTTCGAGTCAAATAACTCTTCCAAAATCTATTTCTCCTACTCAAATATCCATAACAAAGTATATTCCTCCTAGTCAAGTATTCATAGATGATCATAAACCTAATTTCTTAAATAATTATGGGATTTTATATAAGTATTTGAAAAAAACAAGGATTCACTTGATAAGGACTTTCCTAACTTGCATAAGGTATTTGTGAGTGCATTACATTGCCTATCACTATTGAATCAAAAGGTATTGGCTACAGTATATTGAAATAGTTGCATACCCTATAATGTAAATTTTGATGGAAACATTACCAATTAATCATGAAAAATTATGCACAACCTACCAACACTTAGAAATTATAAAAACACGATCATGGGCACTATAATAATGGAATATGAATACATCTCTCCTTCGCTACAGCAATATGCGATAAATCCTAATTAAAATGATGTATTGGTTACAAATTGAATACAAATGATCTTATATCGGTTCCCATTACTAGTCGAGTAGCACCTACTATATATGGATGGAATTTCCAAAGTAAAACTACTAATGATGATGATATGGATATTTCTACGAGGCATAGGGAAACACTAGCTAAATCTAAAATTTACTTCTAAAAATTATTCTACCACTACAGACCCCATCCCTGAACAAAAATGTTACATCATATATCTATTATCGCCATAGTTTTCTCACATATAACAATATCAATATTAATTAATCACATTATATTCCAGACATGGTACTCTAATATCAAATCTCAATGCATATCCTTCAACTCAAACTATTCCTAATTAGTTTACCCTTCTTTGGATTTTTACCATGTTACAAATTTTCTATAGTTTCTACATATACTATGAAATATTTGATGCTTACATCTCCTTTTATCTTTCCCCGTGATCAATAATCTTCTAAGGTAGCTCTTGTCCCACCCCTCTCCCTATAAATGTTTATATTCAATAATATAAATGAATTCATATATTTACAAAATAAAAAACAAAAACCTATTAAAATAGGTTTTTTTTTAGTACTTTAGATTAGATGTGTTTTTCTCACTAATATTTTATTTATTGAATCTTTAAATACATGTGTTCATCAAGTATTTTGAGCTTGATGTAAGCCACCTAGATCATTACACACTACTAGAAAATGCATTGGTTCCTTACAAAGTAAGTTGCTTAGGGGCATACCTCTACACTTTATAGGTGTTATTATTTTATTATACTCTTTATACTTCATCACAATGTTTTTTTACATTTATATAATGTATTTGTAGTTTATCAATAAAATGTGAGTCATGCATTTGACTTGTGCACTATTGACATAGCTTGTTTCATTTTCTCTCTTATTACTTATTATTTTTCCCGATTTGGCGTTAATTGTTTACAAACCTTATCTTCTTGTTGGTTGTAGTATGACTTGACTATTTCATTGTATGTGCTTTAATTTTATTTTATTTTTTCAAACCAAGGGTGTCCCATATTTTCACTATTTTCCTTTACTATTTTCATTTATTCTCTTCTATAAGGCATAAGTTACTTTAATTATCTTGTGACACCATGGATGTCTCATATTCATAGATTTATCCCTTGATGTAACTCTTCTTTACATTCTCATACCTATGCTTTCTCACTTGATTAGTATTTTTCTCTATCCTAGTTCTATTACATTGTAGGTGTTGTTATTGCTTATTTTCTTATTTGTATCACTACTATTGTTTCTCTTTTTCCTCTGGATTTTTAACTCTTTACGCAAAGCATGTTTTCAATCATGTGTAACCATTTCAATTGCAAGTACATGTTCTCAATGGTGGCCATAACATCAACATTCTATATTATTCTATAGATTTTTAGACATATAGTGCACAGGAACACATCTATTATTTTGAGATGCATACTTAAATCCTTTATCCCATGAATATCAAAATATGGGGAATTCATTAGGGTATAATGCAAACTTATAAAAATTTACAAGTTTAAATATATTTTTCAAAGGAAAAAAGTAATCAGAAAAAACTCAATATACCATATTTTTAAAGAAATCGTGTAGTGTCAAGACTGTGTAGAAGGATCTAGATTAAATAAATGTTCTTGACCATACCACACATTTTTCCCCAAGGGAAAAAATTGTATTTAGAAGCACCATATTTTTTAATAGTTTAATATTTTTCATCATATATATATATATATGTTTTCGGCACAATCTCATACATAGTTGAAAGTGTTCAAATTATTTTACAATGGGAAATAATATTTCACTCCTCCACTTTGGTACTCAATTCCATTTTAAAAATAAAGGTAATTTGGGGTAATGGGTTTCCTTTTTGCATTAATATTTCAAAATATTACATATGTTTTCTCAAAAGTATGAGACATGGGAAGAGAGCATGGGGAGCTTATTCTATCATTCATATATATATGGCTTGAATCCATATATAGTGTTTTGGTCTGTGGGGTTATGGAAATCATTTAAGTGACAAATTTGTTCGTAGGCATCATTTCCTCTCGTAATGTTAAGTGGGAATATATACAATTTATAAATTTATTTTATAGATAGTCTTATCAGTTCACGTGTTGTATTAGTACATATTTTTTATTTCTTCCCTACCTTCCATTTAGTATTGAATTGTATGCACCTAATACTATGGTTTCTCCTTTGACAAAATTGCAAAGTATATCACCCAAAATCTCGATAAACACCGCAGAATTACATTATTGAACCTCCTCTCGTTAAACACTGCAGAATTAGATTAAACACCGAATAATAATAATATCAAATTTGAACTCATTCGGGATATTTTATTAGACAAGGGAGATTACAATATATAGAAGATTGATCTCCTTAATTTAAGGAGTCAACTTCAATCTCAAACTACTCCCTAGAATATCTCGTGATCCACTAATCACTCAACAAACCTAGAATCTCTCTAAGAGATCTCTACGAGTTGTCACCAACTCATTATTTGCACAATAATAATAATGTTCACAATATTAAAATATTGCTAACATTCACTCCCCTATTGTTAACATTATTATTTCCACACATACACTCCCCTAATGTGAACAATGTAGAGAAAAACATTCACACGTCTTCTACAGCTTGCCTGCCTCTGCATGCTCATGATCTTGGTACGTTGAACCTCTGTTCAACAAATACGAACCCCTGTTCGACAATAACGGACCTCTGTCCTAGGTACGAGCCCCTGCTCATGAACCTCTGTTCATCCTCTTCAAGAAAAACATGATGCTGCTTTTTCTTGTGCTTTTATCTTTCTACTATCACATATTTACATCAGGAGGTTATAAAAGGAAATACAATTCTGAACAGGAATGTAACATCTGTTCTTATTACAAACAATGAAACACACAACTATGAAATCAAACACACAACTGAAATACTTGGCCACCAAATCAATACCGCGGCCTCGTCGATGGTGCCTGACGAGAGGTCGCCGATCAACCTCCTTCCTCCGTTGCCTCCGGCCTCCATTTTTGCTACTTACTTAGCATAAAGTATAGTCGAGGACGATACGCGTTCCCTGTCGCGATACAGGGCGGGGTCGAGGGGCGGAGCCCCCGAAGCCAGGAATGGTTTTCATTTGTGTTTTCTCCTAAAAATAGAGTGTCGGATTACACCGAAAATGCACTCATTTGTTCTTTTTTTTTTTTTTTTTATAGCAATTTTTCGACTCTTAAAAACAACACAACTGTTAAAATAACTCGATGACACCTATATGATAAGTGAAAATACTTATACAACATTAATAGGTATAAAAAGGTATTTTTAGTATCAATAATACTAGACAAGTTTTGACTCCTAGACAATGATGACAATAACAGCATTAGGAAGCCTATATAACCGACTTATAGCCAGGGATTTAAATTTATAACAACTGTCACTTAAAACCAATTATTAATGAAAAATACTATGGGCTGGAGAAATAAACTAAACCGCTCATTTTTATGAGAGAGAAGAAGACAGGAGCTTGTTGTAGATGTTCTCCCACTACAAATTTGAATCTAGAACTGCTGTGAGATGTCAAGCGACTATATTTTGTGCATGCACATATAGGTCTGCATCTAAGGCATGTATAAACTGTTCCGGGATGACAGCTGGTTCAGCCAATCCAGACAACTGGCACACAACTCACGCAAAGACCGAGATCCACACACAAAAATGATCCTGAACGCTGAGATATCTCTCAGACTGTAAATTTGATCTTTCAAATATACAATAACAGGCAATAACAATATCAACTCTGTTCATTGAACCATGGAGAACCAAATGTGATTGAGGGAGTTGCTTGATCGCTGGAAATACGTGGATGAAAGTGAAGAAATAGAAATGATGCCACACGGACAGATCACAGGTCTGTATGTCGATGGAACACCGAATCAACTGAAACAGAAGATGATTGCGCTTCAATGCACCCGATCTATGAAGCCTCCCACGCAAAACCAATTCTCCTTTATTTATCCATGCGGGAAAGCCTCCATTATAGTGCATGTAATCTTTGTATTAGAAAACTGTATCATTTCTCTGTACTCTCGAATATAGCAAATAATAATACAAGATAGTGTCCTCCTGTATTCGTTTGCAGATCCTCACAATAGTGATTGCCGTATTTTTATAGATCCATACCTGAAATGGAAGGCTTCAACTTCTACCACTATAAATTATAAATCCAAAACTAATTTCACATAATAACGAGGATTCAAACAGGTGATGTGTTGAGGAACATCCAATATGAAAATCATAAACAACTACTGAGTGCAGATCTGAATGACTCTCATATTTGAATGGATCTAAATGGTGATGATTGTAAAAACGAATAGCACAGACATGCAAGGAAATACGGTTAAAATCACAAAACACGGCCTACAGTCTGTCCATTTCCAGGCACTCGTGCCTTATGCAGACGTCTGGAGGATGTGCTCACTGTTAGAGGGTGCATACAGATCAGGGGGACGTGCTGGAAACTTGGATTGATCTCTTGTCAGATCTGAGCCACCATACTGCAATGCAGAGAAGTCAATGCTACCTCCAGTATCCTAGGATGAACTTCGCTCTGATACCAATGATAAACACTGCAGAATTACATTCACTGAACCTCCTCTGTTATATACAATTTATAAATTTATTTTATAGATAGTCTTATCAGTTCACGTGTTGTATTAGTACATATTTTTTATTTCTTCCCTACCTTCCATTTAGTATTGAATTGTATGCACCTAATACTATGGTTTCTCCTTTGACAAAATTGCAGTATATCACCCAAAATCCTGATAAACACTGCAGAATTACATTCGCTGAACCTCCTCTGTTAAACACTGCAGAATTAGATTAAACACCGAATAATAATAATATCAAATTTGAACTCATTCGGGATATTTTATTAGACAAGGGAGATTACAATATATAGAAGATTGATCTCCTTAATTTAAGGAGTCAACTTCAATCTCAAACTACTCCCTAGAATATCTCGTGATCCACTAATCACTCAACAAACCTAGAATCTCTCTAAGAGATCTCTACGAGTTGTCACCAACTCATTTATTTGCACAATAATAATAATGTTCACAATATTAAAATATTGCTAACAAATCCTTTTAAAAAATCAAAATAATAATCCAAATCTCCAAATGAAATAAATGAGAAGGAAATAATTTCCCTTAAAAAAATAGGTGTATTATTTCAATGTTTAACATTTACTCATTTAATTTTATATGAAAACTAAAATTCTATCTTTATAATTGAGTTATAGTTCAAGTTTTACTAGGGAAATTAACTACATGATGTCTTCCGAGATTGAATATGGAGTGTTTCTATTGGCATATTCCATTGTTTGTCTTTTTATCTCCTTACGTGGGTGGTATATTGAAATTCCACCTCCACACCTATCTGTTGGGGTTCCACTCCTTGTAACACACACACACACACACACACACAGACACACACACCCACACACATGAATCTGTTACACATCAAATAGACATTGAAACATTTTTAGTTTTTGTGGCATAAGCATCATTGGTATCAGAGTGTATAAGATATTTTAGGAGCCTACTTATGTTGAGAAATGTGGAATAATGTATCATGTCATCAAAGATAAAAGAATATGTGTCTTTCCTTAGAGAATGTGAGTCCTCAAAATCTATGTGGACGTGAACCGAGGTTGGAGGTAGAGTAAATATCGACACTTGGAGATGTGGAAAGGAGATATTACAATCCATTGATCAAGTAAGAGAAAGTGCCAATAACCTGCATAGAAATTTATCCAATGACATGTGTGTAAAAAATCAGGAAACATGTGCAAACAAGGGAGAAACTCCAAAAAAAACTATTGTGGGAGAAACCCTTGAAGACCAAGAGACTTGAAGCGTTTTAAGCATAGAAGCAACCTCTATTTTACACTTGGAGTCCAATTTTGGATCCTTGACTAGTGTGACATCAGAATATATCTCTTAGTGTGATTTGGAAATGATTATGTTATGATATGTAGCCTAGAAAATGAGAAGTTAATGTTCAATATAGGTGAGCAAGAAAAATTCCATAACCAACATAGTTTTTTTTTTCAGATATCCATTTCCATTAGTGAGCACATACAAGAAAATTTATTCTTTCTTCTTTTTAATGAATTGTGATGTCAAAAAAACAAAAAATTATAGAATGTAAGAAAAAAATCAGTAAGGTAAAGCCTATGATCTCCTTAAACAATATGAGCACATGTCAATCATACTGGATATGCTAGCAATGCTAGAAGAAACCATGAAGACATACAACCTTGGAGAGACCAAATTCAAGCCCCATAGAGTGATAGTTTCTTCTTTTATTGCATGAAAGACTCTAAATCATACAATTAAAGGACATACTATGTCAAGGATTGCATGACTTATTATTTTTGACATACAGTGCTAGATGGTGAAGATTCGTGCCATGGTTTAAGAAAGCTACAATGTAGATGAAAATGGGATGCAACACCCCCAATAGCATTTTTATCTCACTAAATGAGAACAATGAGCTCACTTATTCACCCACAACTCTAGCAATGAGAACTGATCTGGTTCCACTAATTCACATAAATGTATATGTTGTCCTTTTTAGAGGAAGAAGAAAGGAAAAATCAAAACTTAACAAGATGATGACTCATAAGAAGAAATACTAGAATCATAAAAGTAACATGATTATGTTTGATTCGTACATTTTTAAAAACAATGTAATAAGGAACAATGTTGGAATATTTCATTATTTGTCTTTCTATCTACTTATGTAGGTATTCTCATTAATTTCCACCTCAAAAACTATCCATTGGAGCTCCACTACTTTCAACACATGTATATGTGCATCCTTTTCACATTAAAAATATAATGAATTTTTTAAAACTTTTTGGCTCACTCGTCATAATCAAAAAAGAAGATAATAATGTTTAGAGGAAACCTCTCTAAAAATAATGTAATAAGGGGGATGTTGGCATATCTTATTATTTATCATTTTATCTCCTTAGGTAGATGGTCTCTTAACCTTCCACCTCCAAAAATTTTCATTGGTATTCCACTCATTCCAATGCGTGTATATATACATCCTTTTCACATTAAATAGATACTAACACATTTTTCATATTTTTGGATTACCCATTAGTGCTCACTCGTCATAATAAGTAAAAGATAATGAAATTTTTAAAACTTTTTGGCTCATTTGTCATAATCAGAATAAGAATATAATGATGTTTAGAGGAACCTCTCTAAGAACAATGTAATAAGGAACAATGTTGGAATATTTGATTATTTGTCTTTCTAACTATTTATGTGGGTATTCTCATTACGTTCCACCTCTAAAACTACCCATCGGAGTTCCACTACTTTCAACACATGTATATGTGCATCCTTTTAACATTAAATAGGTGATGAATTTTTTTGACCTTTTTCCTCCCTCGTCTTTAACGAGAAAATAAGACAATGGTGTTTAGAGGAAACCTCTCTAAAAATAATGTAATAAGGGAGGATGTTGCCATATCTTATTATTTATCATTTTATCTCCTTAGGTCTGTGGTCTCTTAACCTTCCACCTCCACACATGTTCATTGGTATTCCACTCATTCCAATGCATGTATATATACATCCTTTTCACATTAAATAGATACTAACACATTTTTCGTATTTTCGGATTACCGATTAGTGCTCTATCGTCATAATAAGTAAAAGATAATGAAAAAATTCACATTAAATAGATAATGAAAATTTTTAAGACTTTTTTGGCTCATTTTTCATAATCAGAATAAGAAGATAATGATGTTTAGAGGAAACCTCTCTAAAAAAATGTAATAAGGAACAATGTTGGAATATTTGATTATTTGTCTTTCTAACTACTTATGTGGGTATTCTCATTATGTTCCACCTCTAAAACTATCCATTGGAGTTCCACTACTTTCAACACATGTATATTTGCATCCTTTTAACATTAAATAGATAATGAATTTTTTTGACCTTTTTGGCTCCCTTGTCTTTAATGAAAAATAAGATAATGATGTTTAGAGGAAAGCTCTCTAAAAATAATGTAATAAGGGGGATGTTGGCATATCCTAGTATTTATCATATTATCTCCATAGGTCGGTGGTCTCTTAACCTTCCACCTCCACACATGTCCATTGGCATTCCACTCATTCGAAAGAATATGAACTCGGAAGTAGATTAACATATTGGATATTGCATTCTTCATGCACAACAACGACGCCACTTTGGTGTTGACGGGCTCAAAAGAATATGGCTGGAAGTATATTAACAAATTGGTCTTGATATTGTATTCTTCATCCCCGGCAACGATGCCATTGGTGTTTGTACCCAAATTTGTTATCCTTTTCTGTTTGAGTAGCATCAAAGATATGACATGAATCTTGAAGACAGATTGATCATGTTGTGTGTCATTTTGTAGCCGCGGATATGATCTAACTAACACTTAGATTTGTTGAGAGATGGATAACACTCAAATAGGACTTGATCTTGTCCTAAGCTGTTTTAGGTTTGCCTTTCAACCAAGGTAAGAGAACCTATTTTGTAACCCTCAAATGGTGAAGGATATGAAGATATCCCTCAACTTGTAAAAATAGTATGAAGCGACCTTGGGAAAATATGATCAACACTCCAAATCGACTTTCACAAGTTGTCACTTTCAGATTATGGAGATACGTTCAATGCAAGGCAAGGGTTCATCAAGACATTTTTAAATCCCGATCTATTATGCATACCTAAGCAAATGGATTTTCATCTTCTGTGGGTATACAGGTCAAAAAAGGGGTAAAATAGGGTAGGATTAGTTGTTTTGAATGATTTTGGGTGGGAGTTTAGATAAGACAAACCAAGGTCCACCAGACTCTTTGAGGATTTCAACAAAATATGGAGAAACTTAACAATAGAAAGTATCAAAATGGTTAATCATCCCTTCAACCAGGATATGTGCATCAAATGGAGGCCCAGATCTGCACTTTTCCACACAATCTTTGATCATCTATCACAAAATATTGAGTTAGAATGAACCAATGAAGCATTTAGAAATCACTATTTAATCATGACCTAAGGTGCACCCAAAGGTTTACAAACAATCTCTGAAGTCAAGGAAGGTAAAGTGATTTTAAATTTGTTTATCTCTTTATCAAATGAAAGATCTTTTGAATGTGAGATTGCAAATGCCACTAAACTATCACAAGAAATGAGGACATGTGTGATCAAGAGAGATTTTAAACACAGGACTGCAACATGAAACAAGAAACACAAATTTCAAATGCATTCTAAAATGTAAGCATTCACAAATTTTTCCCAAAGACAACACAGAATAACTCAAAAATGATAAGATTTATCAGTAGGGGAATGTTTTGAAAACAATATCAGAGCTTGTTAATGGCTATACATGTGCAACCAACTTAAGATGATTTAAAATTTGATACAGAGAGAGTTACATGAATTTCTCAAGTGGTCACTCAGAGAATGGGCTTCTTCCAAGATTTTCCCATGAAATTTTTAGTTTTCTAGGCTTTTTAAAACTCTTCTAACCCTTTGGAAGAAAAATTCATCCAATATATAGCATTGAATATCCTTTAAGCCTTCTTTCCCAAGAAAAGAATATGCCAAAGGATCAAATTTGTCACAAAAATTTCTCATGATTCGTAAACAAGGACGTTTAAAAGAACACATCCAAAAAGTTTCATTGTCTCAAAAAATATGAATCATTGCAAAATGTGCATCATTATCCATTGTGGAGGCACGTTTTTCATCTTCAAAGCATGCAGACCCCCTTCCTTTCATTATTTCATCCTTTTCCTTCCAAAATTTTACTCTGTAACTTTTGGATCTGATATTTCACGTTTTTGGACGAGTTAGGGAAAAATTTATTTCAATAACATCTTTGATCTTCAAATTGATCCTCAAAACTAATTGCATTGGTCATTGCATAGAACAAACAACACAAATTTTTCAAAAACTCAATGAAAATTGATGTAAAAAATGCATCTCCAAACTTCCCTGTAGTGTTTTAGTGTAAACAATTGCGACAAAGCAAAAAACATACATAACTACCATTGATTTGACAATCAACTCTAAATCTACACCCTCCATGTGGATAAAAACCATTGGAGACGGGCTTAGGAGCTTTATTTTACCTTTTAAACTTTTCAAGAAAAATTGGAAAAATTTAATATTTTTCCCCGCACCTCCGCCTCATGAAAATGGGCCTGACACATGTCCCAAAGTGGGCCCCATTGGAATTGCAGACCAATTCTACACATTTCCACCTTTTTGGAAAAAAATATTTCCAAATTATCCCCGTGGCCCGCACCTCTAATTCTATCGTAGACATGTGTCGGTCGGCCGATAAGCTATGGGCTTGTGCTCCTCCTTTAATTTCATACTTTTACGCCAAAAATAGGAAAAATATAAATTTTCTCCCGAGGCCCGAAGTTCCACCTCCGACCTCGCCACATGTCCCTCTATGATTCATTGTGGAGTTTCGGCTCATCCCATATTTTCATATCTTTTTCCAAAAAGACAAAAATCTCTAAGTCTTACGCAATCCGCATACCTCCGCTGGATCCCGCCACGTGTCCACATGTGATTCACTACGGAGTTCCGAATTGTTTTGTGACTTTAATCTTTTAACCAAATAAAGTCAAAAAACTTCAAAAGAACCCGACCACCCGTAATTTTGCCCTTGGCTCTAAAGCGCCACGTGTTCCATTCTGATTCGTTGCGGGCCTTAGGCATTTTCTTTTCTCTTTAACTCTTTTTCCAAAATGCCTTAAGGTACAAAAAGACCTATTGCTTCTCATCCAATCAAAAGAGGACATATCAACAACAAGATTACTAATCAGAGTAAAGCGGAGCCATGGGAACAAATTCACCCTTTTGCCAAAAAAGCAAAAAGCGATAAGTTAAAACAATTTTCCGGCGTCCCTTTTCCAATTAAAAAAAGCCACGTTGCCAATGAATGCTGAAGAAGAAATTGACATCAAAATGAAGCCCATCATTTCATTCGAAACATAGAAAATTCCAGGGATGCCCTAGAATTCAATTTTTTCGCTACTTGACGACACATTTCTCAAAATTGAACCAACTAAAACATGTTTTCAAAGCATTTTTGAAAATGGAATTGGATTTTCAATGGCATACAATTGAAAATCGATCAATTTTAAACATCCATGATTAGGCAAAAGGAAAAATGGTAAAGCCCATGATTTTTAAAAATTAAGGCACAAAAGCAGGCACACATACTGATTTCTTTCAAATTAAGGAAAAGTAAGAAGTTTGTGAGAATTTCAAAGAATTCAACTGGAGGTAAAGGTTAGACCACCAATTTGAGAGAAAAATGTTTTGAGCATGCAGAATGAAGGAAAAATTAGGGAAAAATGGTGTAAGCTCAAAAATGGCACCAACACAATAATTTCTCATTACTTTAGGTCAGGAAACAATGATGTCACACTTTCTAACATGCATCCATTATTTTACACATATATAATCACCTTTTCAATTACACATGGATAGGGAGACATGATCCTTTCTTTCGCTCATTATGCCTTTATCTAGGTTCAATTTTTATCATTATCAATTTCATGTTTTCATCCTAGGTTATGTTGGGGAAACATGCAGCTCCAAAAATTATCACTTGTGGGGGATATCATCCATTACTATTCTCATAAATATTATGACTCCCAATCATCAAAGATCTTAATCAATTGACTTCTTGGTCTTCTCCTTACAAAATCGATCGATTTATCCCTTCTACTAGATGAATTGGTGCATCGATCACATTTTCAAGTTCTTGTCTATCTAGTTAACCATCTATGCCCATAACTATGGAAACCTTTATGATAGGTTTACATAATATCGATCTCCTCTTACATTTTTACACTATATTTTGTCTTTTACAACACATAATCAAAAAGGGGAATAATTTAGACACTAGAAAACATAACTATTGCATAAGGTTATGTATTCAAAAATATAGCCAAAACATCATAAAACATAATAATCCAAAAAACCAAATAATTCCAAAAAATTAAAAAACTAAAAAATTCCATATAATGGCAAGAGAGGAAGTTCAATTACCTATATTAGAGAATATTATATCAATAAATGTCACAATGAAGATAATAGATATGTGAAACAAACAAAGATGTGGATTGTGTATGAGCTCCTAGTGAAGTATTATTTACTAAACTAGTAATTGGTGTGATAGATGAATGAATGGAGTAGATGGTGAAGAACATCCATGAAAAAGTGTTTCTTTATTGCAATTTTTGGGATATATATAATTTTATTGGATTTTCAAAAATACTTAGTTGTTTTTGGATTGTGAGTATATTTTTGTTTGTGTCAATAATGATATTGTATAATAGAACCAAGTTGAAAGGACAATAGAACCATAAATAAAACACTATTATATTTTAAAAATGAAATGATTTACCCACAACCAAAATGGTCCCACCATCATTACCAAAATCTATGACTATATTTGGATCATCGTAAGATGTGTTAGTTGATATAGAAATCTCAAAATCAAAGCCACTAGATAAATGGAATCATAATACCATTGGTAAGAAAGGGAAAAATATTGTTTCTTTCAATGAATAAATTTGGTAAAATTAGTTCAATAAATTTCACTTGGATTCAAGAATTAAATAAACAAACAATTTACTTTTCAAAGACCTTGTAATGAACTCAATTTATTCCCTTGGATTCTTTAATTTCATGTTATCCTTGACAAATCTTGAGAAATCATGCAATTTACACTCTTATCGAATTAAATTGGTTTAAAACCTCCTTATCACCTTTCATTATCTTATACTACCATCGTCAAACTTCATAATTTTCAAATTAATTAAGATTCACCTCGAATTTGGAATTCGTATCAGTTTTGTCCTCCTCTGTCGTTCAAAATTTCTTGAATTTATTACTCTTCATGCCTACAACTATTTTCTCTAAAAAAATTTGAGCCTCTCCAACGTGATGGGTCGAGAAATGGTCAAACTATGAGTAAAATGTATTGGTTAAATATAGGGAATTTCGATTCCCTAATTTTCTTAGGTGGCCAAAGAATTGATTAATAACGGTTGCATTACACATTTTCATGACCCAAAATAAATAGTAATGACATCCTTACCATGTCATCCTTCCTTTTAAAATTTCAGATCACGAGTTTCAATAATTTTTCTTAGTGATGTAACAACCCAAAAATTCTCACACCACGAACAACACGGTGAAATACAGGATAATTTTATTTATTTTTGACTTGCTTTACACATAACATGATGCAACATGTCATCACCAAGGATACAACTAACACTGTGAACAACTTGATACAAGGATGGCCATAAAGGCAGCACGAAACGTTCACACCTATCAAGGACAATACATTTTTTTTTCTTTTTGACAAGACAACATAGAAGTCCAATCACAGAACACACTTACAGTTAGGGCCAACCACAATGAGATATTCTTGAGGGTTATTTATTTTAAAAGGACATCTTGCAATTCTTAGCTTACGTTTTCAAGGAGGCTCAAGATATGATTCGTATAATTCAACTTGCCAAGCCAAGTTTATTCCTTTGACACTGAGTAATTATCTTTAAATCTTCTCTATTATGACATTTATTTGCTTAATTCGTTTATCAAGAAAAAGGAGTATTTAAATTCCACAAGGCCATCTGCTCACCACTAACGCTACTAAGATTCATTCTTTCCCACAAGACAACATGGTTTTAAGTTCAACACACTTAAGAGAAGAGATACAAGGTGCCTTAGAAAGGGTTAGAGGGAGAAGGTCGAGATGAAACATCTTTAGGACCTCATTAGTTATTGCTAGTATTTAATTGAAGCTAGGGATCTTAACCAGAATTATCAACAACTTTACTTAGGCCGCTAAAAGTATCAACAAGGAGTAGAAATTCACTTTCCAAATGGTGGTGAGGAGATGGTGAGGTCTCCAATTTGTTTTCTCTGGTTTATTAAATCTTATCATCTTCAAACAACTAACAGTTCATATCATCTTAGGGTCATTTTACAAATTTCACCATAAAAGGAATAATGTTCACTAGAGGAGCTAGGGTTATCATGTTATAAAGTTTACCTGCAATGATAGTCTTACCCTTGATTACTTAAAGAATTTCTTGCTCTCAAGTTGGTGACCCCTACGTTACTTTATTTGAATACAACTTTTAATTTAACTTCCAGAAGTATTAAACAATCCTATGTTAGTTTACTTATGACACTTTATTACTAAGTCATAGCAAGGTTTAACTCAAAATTTATTCTCAAGGCAAAGTTGTAGCAACACTCATTTACAAGAACAAAACAAGATTACATCAATTCTTAAAATACTGATACTCCAACAAAGTCACTCAACAACAATAACCAAATTTTCTTATAATTTCAATGATGGTCAAACAATACAAGGTTTCCAAAGTTCAGATGACAAAGTCCACAATACTTTATACTAAGACATTAATCCTCTTTTAAACTTTCCACTGGACGTTAACAATAGTTGAACAACATAAAAAGGTTTCGAGCAAAGGAACTTCTCAACTGAGGTTGATGACAAAAGTCTACAAATCTATCCCTCATCTACACGCAAAATCCATCTGCAGCAAATTTTCTACAAGAGTCAGTTCACGAGAACTGAGCAAGATAAGGCTACACAAACCCACCATAACTGTTATCTATCAATATCATGAAAAGAAGCACTTTATTACAAGAATTTGGGTCAAACCTCTAAACACTATCAACACTTCAAGTTATAATAAGTTTCCACCATGCCAAACAAGGAAGGAGACCATGTACTTCCGTTAGGAGTAAAGACAACGAAAATATAACAACCGAAAGAGAAAGGCCCTTGGCCCCATAAGGAGAAATAACCAATCTAACAAAGTAGGATTCCCACCAAGTAAATAATTAAATAACAATCACAAGAGTGCGATTTGATATAAAGTACCAACCATCCAGAATTTTATCACAGGTACCAAATGCATAGGTTATAATATTATATTTCTAGAAGAACAAGAGTTGATCGGCCCAAGAAAAAAGGAAACCACGGTTTCAAGAATTAACACAAAAAGCCATGTATAAATGAGTTTCAAACCTGAAATCACATAGAGTATCCACACAACATAAGTTTCGAAGCATAAGCAAAGTAAACTAGTTTTGGCCACTAACTCCAAGAGATTTCCCAATCATTCAAGAAGGCCAATGCCTTGTAGGCTAGTAGCAATCACGCGAGAGAAGAAAAAGAGTCCGTCAACCAAGAGTATACGAAAATGTCATCAACAACTTTTATAACCCTAAAAATTTACAACACTCCACATCAATTATTAGAGTTCAGATTAATTTTTTAAAAATTCCTATTTCCCAAAACAACAATATTTTTAAGGCAACCCTTGGTAACATAAACAACCGTTCAAACAAAGGTACAACATAAACTACTAAGTTCCATTATCAAAACAACTCCTTCTGCTATAGCTCCATCATACTATTGATTGCAAGAAAGTTTTTCCCAAGGTTGACAACATTCAAGGCAATTTTCATCACAAAACATTAAGGTACATATGTGCATAAAAGCTGTCCAATCCTAATTAACAACACAGTCATAATAAATGGGAGGAAACACAAGTTAGAAGACTAGATTATTTCACCAACAATCTTCCGAGAGGGAAGAAGACCAAAATAATTCCAGAATAGCGGGGGTACTAGAGTTGCATGATTAAGACCTCGAACATAGCTAAATAAAAAAAACTAGTTACGATTCAAGATGAAGGGGGCAGTCAAAGTACCTCCTAAGAATGGCTATAAAACCTAGGAATCAGGCTGAAGCTACGTAGGAGTCTAAACACTCGAGGTTGAAACACGTTGCACGCAAACATAAACATTCTAAAAGTTTTAACACCGAATCTCTAACCTGAAATAGTCCAAGCGTTGATTACACTAATCCTGCAACCTTTCCTTTTCGATGCCAAAAGGGTTGTTAGGTGGCTTGAGAGATCATTAACAATATATGTCAAAAGACAAAGAAGGACAGCCTTGGTTGATAGGAAGGAACTTCATAGTTATTGCACGCTTACAATAACGACTGCTAAAAATAGCTGGAACAAATAATAACTGGAACTCTATCGTAGAGAAGAGTACATATATATATATATATAAAGGAAGATCGATCACTCGAGCCAGAAAAACATACACCCAAAGAAGAGAACACCTGCATGCTTTCCACTAACATACAGGCAATGATAATAGCTAAACAAGAAGAAAGCAAGTAGAAAGGAGAGACTGACTGAAAAGAAGACAACCAATTCAAAGAAATGGTGGTTCGATTTCACGATAAAATAAATATAGCAACAGTAGAAAAGTGTAGGAATATCTTGCCTTTTTCTCCAGATTCAACATCGCCCTCCTGCCTCTTCCATTGCTTTGGACGAAAACTTGAGCTTTTCGTCGGCGAGCTTCACGCCGGGAGTAACTCTGTGCCAGACGGAGCGTTTGGGCTCATCTCTGGCAAGCTGTTCGACGTCCTTGACGCTGTGAAAAGAAAATGACCGGTCTAGCGTTCGATCCACAGATTTCTTCATGGCAATCTCGTTAACCACAACCAAAGGACTGCTTCCAGTATTATCTTCTAACCCTTCCATGAGCTCCCACGTATTGATCGTCTCAAGCTGCCCTTCTTCCTGCGACGGAGATTTGCTGTGGTTTGAAGCAGATTTGAAGGGCGTGTAATTCTGGATGAGATTGTTGACCTCGGACCATGTTTTTGCAGCCATTTCTGAAGAACGGTTTAAACTCCTCAAACTGTAGTAACCATGCAATTCCCTCCTGTTGGATCCATTACAATTTTCTTGCTTGTCATTTTCCATAGTGTTACCGTTCTCTCAGTACATGTTCTGAATCTGAAAAATATCCTGCTACCTTCATCTCCCAAGACATTTTCTCCAACATTGCATAGATCTCCCGTGCCTGTGGGTGTGATCTGTCACCTACACAAAAGCATGCACCATTTTATTGGCTTCGCCGAGTTGAGCACGTGCTACGGGCCAAGCTAGGTCCCGAGCTAGGAAAGTCTCATGTTAATTTTACAGCCAAATCGCTTATACATTAACTCACCACATACCAACTCTGTGGGCTATGGCCGAGCCAACCAGGATCACCCAAACTTAATTCCCCATGCAAACCGAATGACCCATTCACAACACAGTAGTCTTGATACCGCTAAGTTTGACAAGCCAACAAGACTGAGCCAAAGTGTGACCGAAGCCACCGGAATCGAACACACGATGGAGACAGACACTCATCTATGGGGCAGAGTGGAAGAAATGAAACAGCAAGGCAATTTGTGCTTCGTGAATATTCTGATATAAAACAGATCCGCCTCTATGAGATACTCTTCCATGAGTTACATCGTAAAACAAGTAAGGTCTCAGTAGAGAATCTTTGCAAATAAATTTCATCAGGTCTCCTGGTAACACTCTCACTGTCACATAGTCGATTTTGATAAAAAATATCTTGAAGGAGAAACCTGAATTTGAGGATGCGTCTGATACAGAACAGATAACAACATAGTTGGACAACCTGCTTGCTGGAAGCACTCACAAAGGCTTCAGCCATACTGCAACATGCCTGCCACCTGGTTAACTCTTGTTGCAGGCTGTTGCTGTGGATCCCCGACAAGAACACACCTCTCAGCACCCAAAGGAAGTGGAGGGAACATGCCTACTTCACTCGCTGGTAGCTGTGCGTGGCCAGCAGAAGGAACAACGCACCTTTTTCACCCAAAACACCTCAGGAAACAACAAATAAAACCCACGTCCATACTTTAGTGTTAACAGGCCCTCATCCATGGGCAGAGCAGAAGAACAGGCACGCGAGGAAGGGAGATTGGATTCACGTTGCACAGAAAGGAGGGAAAAACGCAGCAAGGCAGAGACAAAAAAAAACCATGGCAACAGAAAGCCGTCTACAGCCTGGGCAGATACCCATTACTGCGCCCATACGCATTAAAGAAGGAAATCAAAATAAGATCATGGTGAAGGAAGTCAAGACTCCACCGACTCCCACTGTCTCACGCCAAACAGAAATTACAAGTTCATTTAAGAAGTGACAAGAAATGTCACCCATCCGCCAGCTAACCAGGGAGAAAAATGTGCTTCAACCACTACCAAAAAGAATTAAAAAAATACAGTCTATATAAAATAATAATCATTAATCTTCTCCTTGATTACTTAAACTAAGCTCTCCTTGTTTAGTTTAATATTCTCCTCCTTGATGATTAAAAATTTTAAACTACACTCTCCTCATTTAGCAATTGGAACACAATGATGGAAAAATATAAAGCAAGGAGGACATTCATGCTTAGCTTTGCAAACAAGAGAATAAATGGCACGTGATGTTACACCACACCACACCACATATGAGCACAAATAAAGCAGAAGCGTTCCATAGATCGAAGGCACGACAGACGAAAGAAGAAGAAAGGATGCTAAAAAAAATAACTTCGCAAACAGGGTAAAAGTCACCTAACGATAGAAAAGGGAGCTCAATTCAGCATTCAATGACACGCAATAGGACAAGGACGTAACAGCGAAAGTCGATGCCGAACAGGGCATTACAAGTGATTCAAATTTTTCCATTCGATGTCATGTCTTGAAGTTTACACACAGTCATTCAACAACTTAAAAAACATCCCCGGGACTAATTTTCTTTATTATTTTAAAACATAAAAAACATATTACTTCCAATATATTTGAAATTCACATTACCATAAGCTTATCCTTTGTAGCTAAGATCAAAATTTGGATCTTGTTAAACAATAAACCCTCAATTGATTCCTTTTTAGTTATCCTATTCCTATAAACTTGTAACAACTTCTTAAGGAATATTAGCTATTACGCAAACTTAGAAATAGGATTATCCATATCCCAGTTCCTCCAATTGGTTTTTCTCAACTTTACTTCATGATTTTATTTTCCAAACCCACTCACTTATCCATCATATTTACCGTATCAAGACTATGTACAACACATTTACTTTTAGTACCCTATCTTACATACAAATTTAATTTGAAACCATAGAATTGGAAGGAAAACTATTGTAACTTTACTCAACTAACCACCATCTACCTTATCACTACTTTTCTACGATATTCTGTATCATAAAATCTTCAAGATCTGAATATATAACTTGTACACAAACACACTTAGTATGATATCAAATTTTTTAGTGGTTAAGGGACCTTCCTCGGTCATATCGCAAACCATTTAATGAAATAAAAGACATTATATTGAGATAAAAATGAAAAAACTATGTATGAAAATGAATGGTATACTCGAACCTCTATTTAAGTTTATCCAAAAAAGTGATATTATGATTTTAAGATTCCTTTCCGATAGGAATCAACCTCTCCAAACCCTATAATACAAAAATATGTGATAAAGGAAGAAAAAACTCAAGTATGGGCTCATTTTCACTAAGAGTTAAGAAGGGATAAAAAAATGAAATAATGGGGTAAGCAGTGTTTTATAGTTTTTTAATTGCATAAAATATTGTGACATATGTATATTTTTAGTTATAGGGTGGTTCTGAGGGTTTTGCACCTACGACCAATGTGAATTGATGACAAAAAATTTAATTATGTTAAAAAAGAAGAAACAGATATTGATGGAATGGGAATGCATGAGGAAGAAAACATGAAGAGAGGAATAAAGACTATAAGGGCAAGAGTGAGTGTGGAGGAGGACCAATCATGTCTATAACTTAGAGGATGATGTTTTATAATGACAAATGATTGGTTAGTGCGGTGTTAATTTTAGTGGATAATCTTCATTAATTTATGAATATTTGGGTTCTTAAAATTTGGATTTTGGTAATTTTGAGGTGTCGAGGTTCCTATTTCACCTAAATTTCTTTGGTAAAAGTTAATTTTTTTGCATTGAATCATCTAAAATTTATACTAATATCCAAACTTTTTATATTCAAATCAACTTTACTGCATGTAGAAAAGTTAACTTTTCAAATGTCGACATCAATATTATACTATCCAACAATTGATATCTTTGGCTAATGAAATTTTCCTTTCAATTCATGACATTCACCAATATTTATAAAGTCATTTTTAGAAATTTACCAGACAATATATATTGTTTATTTTTAGAGGGCCTTAATACTTACCGTACGATAGTCACATGTGCAACTGACATGAGGAAATGTTTTGAAATAAAAAAATGGGAATGTAAATTTCTTTCAATGTGCATCTGTGACTATCCTGGGAAAAATTTGGAATCGAAATTGCTGGAAAGTTGTGCCTATGACTATCTCAGAGAAAATTTGGGATGCAAATTGGTATCTACTTCCACCCGTGACTAGCGTGGAAATAATTGGAAATGAAAATTTCTATCCAGTCGTTCCTGTGACTAGCTTAGGGAATAATTAGCAATACAAGTTCCTAGCCAGTTGTGCCTGTGACTAGCCAAAGAAAACATTATTAATGTAAATTACTAGCCAGTCACACCTGTAATTGGTTCATAGAAACTTTTCGATGCAAATTTCTATCTAATCATGCATGTAACTTGCTTAGGGAAAATTTTCCAACGAAAATTTTAAGATAAATGGGTAAATAAATCTTGGATATAGGGAACGATGTGGTCAGAGGAATGTTTAAATATGGAGTTTATTTGGTTACATTGATGTTGTAAGTGGGTTAGAGGTTGGTTGTGGGAAGGATGTATGATTTTGCAAGAATATTACATGGATTTTGTCAGGAAGTCACGGATGTGACTAGGATGGAGAAATGAGATGAAAAAATGATACAACGGAGATTACAAGCACCAAAATGTGTACAAAGGGGATTGTAGAATGTAAGGGAATATTGGAATATGCAATAAACTAGAGAATGCACGGGGTAGAAAAAAATGTGCAAGAGGTATACTAGAGCATGTAAGCATAAGATTCGAGTGTGCAAGGAAGTAAAGCATCTAAGGGGAACCAAACATATGAGGCAGTCACACTGATGAATAGTACAATAGGAAATATGAATGGATACAATGAACATGATAACAAGAGTGGAAGAAAAAGGGAATATGATTTGATCAAAATCACAAGTAAATCACATATGTGACTATATTGGGGAAAATTTGGGTTCGAAAAATCACAGGTAATTTGTACCTATGAATAGTTTCAAAAAAGAAAAAAGTTGAAAAAATGTACATATAGTGTACAATTTTTTTGAAATATTTCTCAATGTCAAGGACACTCACAAATGCTACTAAAAATTTAATGAATGTGGCTAAGTTTTTAAGAAGGTGATTAATTTTTAAAGTTTATTTTAGATTTTTATGTTGGATATGGGCCCCAAATGATTAGGATTACTAAGTTTTTGAACTATTATGTCTAGCCACCAATGTTTTCTAAATGAGTACCACTCACTAGAAAATTTCAAGTCATATACTTACCCCTTAATCAATTAGGATGGCCTCATTACCATGGATAGAAATTAGTTTACCTCACGAGTGGAAACTTGTTAATCGGATGGAACATTACCCTTTTCTTTGGCAGGTCCTCCAAATGAGTTTTAGCACTTGTTCCTAAGTACTTCCCATAGTTATGTGGATGTGTATTTACCTATATCCAAACTTGCAATGAATATGAAATAAATTATATTTCCCATTTCTTTCCCTTAAAAAAATAAAGGCTTTAATTTTTTTACAAATAAAATTATAAAATAGTCATGTCTACAACTACACTATAACAAGATTGTTAGATTTTTTACAGAAAAATCAAAACAAATTCACAACTACAAATGGCATGTGACAATAGTTTTATAATTTTTTTGACAAATGTTCAAAATGAAGTGTTATATTTGTAACAAAAACGTTATATAAAAATAATACCAAGATGAAAGGAATAGAGAAACCTAAAGAAAACACTATAAGATCTTCAAAAATGAAATGATTTACCCACAACCAAAAATGTTCCTACTGTGGTCACCAAAATGTATTGCTATATTTATATCACCTACAAGTTCTGTTAGCTTATATAGAAATGTTGAAATTAGTGTAACTACATAAATGGGAATACATTGCCAATGGGAAGAGAAGGACAATTATGGGTTATTTCAATGAATAAAGTGGGTAAAATATTCATGATATGAATTTATAACCTACACACACATAATTTTAAAATGTTAGTTATTTTTGGTTGTTAGGGGACCTTCCTTGGTCATACCCCTATACTTTTCTAAGACAAAATACATTTAATTGATGTAAAAGGAAAAATAATGCATAAAACTTAAATAGTATAGCTTACTCAATTGCGGGCAAGTCACAACATTGATTAATTGAAGATCACATGGAGATCGCAAACTAGTTAGAGTTGTGAATCATACATGTGTTACAATATTTTTAAAATAGTGATACAAAAGTTTCACCATCCTTTCATGATCAACTTTCACCTCTCCAAAACTTTTAATATCTAAATAAGTGAGAAACAAAAGATGAACTCAAATATGGGCTCAAGTGTAGAAAGAGTTGAGAAGGGATAATAAAAGTTAATTAATGGGGTTGAGTGTTCTATTATTATTTTTATTGCATATAATATTGTGAAAGATATGGGTAAAATGTGCATGGATGGGTCAAATGATAATGGTCCATAATACATTAGGCATACAAATAGGTTGGTGGGTGGAAAAAATAAATGTGAATGGATGAATGTTAGTAATTAAGTGATGAGGTGCCTTTTATCACCATTTTATGGGATTTTTATTTTTATTTTATTTTGTTGGATTATTATTTTTTTTTGGATTATTGTGTTTTATGATGTTTTTGGTGTTTTTTTATAGACCTTATGTGTAAGGAGAGGTTCTAGTGTTTATAAAATTAAATATTAACCTTATAGTATCTAATGGAACCCTAATCTTTGAAATACAACGTGTCAATGATTTGTATACCCTCTAAGTGCGGGAGATCATAATATACTTAATTAACCTTACTCTTGCACATGATAGTATGGATCATACTTATACACCCTTAATTATATATTCACTTGGAATAATAAAGAATTAATCATTTAATAGTGAATTAATGTTTACAAATTTTAGCTTAAATTTTATGGGCTATTTGGATGCTTATTTTGGGTCGAAATGCATGAGCATGATAGAAATGAAGATGAGAAGAAGGAAATTGAATTAAATTATATAGAATTAGTTTTAGGATGTAGTTCGAATTTAAATTTTAAAAACCATCATATAATCCTTGTTATAGTAAAACTTCATATATAAACAAGTTAACATCACCTCACTTACTCACATGGAAATAACATGGTTTTTCATCGACACATGACTTGAAATACTCACAAAAAGAACTTAAGGATTCCTAAATCTTCCTAAAGATGATGCACATCCATTAAGGTCGCCACCACTACTGATTCTAAAGAACCCCAACAAGTCAAGGATTCTAAATTCCCTTAATTTTAGGGAAACCAATCTTTCCACTTCTAAGTTCTTACAAGAGAATATTTTTTCAATCATGATCAAACAGGTTCAAGTTACCAACTAAATTGATTTATATAGATTTTAAATTATATTTGAATAATTATGTGTCACTTTAGGACTCGAAATTCTAACAACATCTGTGGTGCATTTAAGCCACTATAAAACAAATAATCACCTTGTTCATACGAGTCTTCCACATATGGTTATGGTTTTCACATGATTCAACTGAATACATATGGCTTTAGGATTGTGTGGGAACTAGTATTTGACAACATAGTAAATGTTTATGCTAGTGAAGGACCTTTAAATTTATTTAAATCAATTTTCAAGTTTTAGAGACCATACAAAATGGTAAGAACTAGATTATACATCCGAACAAGTTGCAAGGTCTTGTACCTAGGAATTATCATGTCACAATATCATAACTAAATCATCTCAAGTCTATGCATTCCATTATTCCACATTTTATGTAGTTATATCTCCCTTGCACACTCATGTATAGTTAATTTTATCTTCCTCTTGTGTATTTGCTATTTTATTCACTAGTTATAATATTAATTTAATATTTTGATATTGTGGAATTTATGTTAGATGTTAATTAGTTAGAATAAACCCTGTAACACACATTACATTTTGTTTACATCTTTTTATTTAGACACAATCTAATAGACAAAAAAAGGGCGTAAAAATATTGGTGAACATAAAGTTCGAAACAAATATATGTTGTAAAAACCCTATCTTCCTAATGTTTATTATGTTCTACTAGTAGATGATTCCTATTATTTTATGCATAGGAAATATTCTTTTGGGAACATTAATGGCTTCAACTATTGGTTCCACATACCCTTCCTTGAGTTCATATAATTTATTACATAAAGTAAATATATTGTGTACGATGCCTTTTAACATGCTTCCATTCTTTCTAAGTCCTCCATTTCTAATCTAGGAGCATGTATATATACAATTTTTTTAGAAATGAACCCAACTCTTTTACTTAAACTTACCTAACCCATCCAAATTATATAGAATTTGGTATCCCCTTATATATTAAAGATAAGATAACCAAGAAATTGGTTACGCGTGTGCTCATCAATAATTAATCTAGCCTCAATAAATGCAACATATCCTTTCTTAATAGGTTATGAATATTATACCATGAGATTATTCCATGTGATATAACTATCCATGGTTTCAATAAAATTCCCCTGCTAAGTGCTTTAATAAATCAAATTACCTATTATTGTGGCAAACAAAATACCTTATTTTATTTTCCATATTATGCCTCATGAACTTAGTTATAATGTCTTTTTAGGGAATCCTTACATACATTCCATGAACACAATTCCATCCACTTTACATTCCTTCCTCAAATACACCTATTTAAGGTTTCATAATTTCTATATCAATCCTTAAGCTGTTTAAGTATTATGGTGTAGCATATCGTGTTGACATGTATAATCCTTATATTAAACCTCAATCTATTTCCCATACTCTAGTTTCCATACCCAAGTCTAGTGCTCATATTTGATATTTGTAGACACAAAATATATGGACTTGGGTACATTACTAGGTCCTACAGGTACTAAAATATATACATGATTCCTAAGAAAGAAAACTAGTTATTTTAAAATGTATTTTAAGACATTTTTAGTCTCTTATATTTATTTTGACCTTGCACACCCTATAACCATGTTAGTATTTGAATTTTTATATTTTATGGGCTCTTAAACTAGTGCCTATTACAGATAGTAGTTCTTAGGTGATCATGTCCCCTCAGGGTGCTCCTAACCCTCTCTAGCCATTTGTCAATCTTTTTGGTCCTTTTGAATTTTTGGGCATAGTTTACACTTTTGGTCTAGCCTTCCGGTTGAAAATTAGGAAATCTAAACAAGGGAATCATAGATATACATAGTTATATCTCATCAAATAAGGAGACAAGCACTATAATTATCTACTATCACTAAGCTTAAATCCAAAGGCACAAGATAATTACAAATAATCCATATAGCACATCTATATAAGGTACTGAGGGTTGTATCACTGTAAATACACATAATAGGAGGGGAAGTTCATTCTATTCCATCTCACACATTCTATATAGATGTTAAATTTTAGATCTATCCTATCATTGTAACTTACACAAAGTAATCCTAGGGCATCATTACACACACATTCACATAGAACAACATGGACTTTGAAATGTAGTGCATCTCTTAGTACTAAGTTAATTACTTGGGTAACCATCGAGGGTAAGTTCAACTTGCCATTCTATATCTTATTTACTAGGTTTTATGTAGTTTGTGGGTATGTATGGATAGGTATCTATATTGCAAGTTACAAGTGAGAATAATGACATTGGAAAAAATCCAAGTGAAAAATAGAGATCAACAATGAATTTTCTCCTACATACAAAAATACAGAACTTGAGCATTTAACTGGACAGTAGTTCCCGGATCAGTCACTAACACCTGGCTAATCCTATCCTCCCATGGGATTTGTTTCCCTCATATTTATGGATCTTTGAACCTCTAGTGAGTCTTGACGACAGTATAGCTATCATGTTCAAGCAATTCCTCAATCAATATCACTTCCAAATCATTTAGAAATCATCTAAGTCATCTTACCTTTCTCTACTGGTTAGGGTTTCGTATTGTATATGATTATGTATTACTGCCTAACTATATATTATCACTTGTATATCACTAGTTACAATTGTTACTCTGAAATATAGATTTAATCACATTTATATTAAATCAATATTCATACCTAAGTATTTTTATCCTACCGAATATCCATACCAAAGT